>JAHREE010000261.1:2649640-2674617 GCA_033628505.1 Tringa tobata | reverse complement strand
GGGGAGAGGGGAGCAAGGGAGGCTAATCTTCTATTAACTCAAATGTGTTATGCTTTTCTATGGAATTAAAGTCTTCTCTAATTGAAGTGATTCACATCTATCTTAACAGTTAGTTTAGGAAGCAAGAGAAATTAACAGAAAGTTAATTTTTGAAGTAAGACGCTAGTAACATGAGATTATAAAAAACATGTGACAACTTTTTCTTTGTGGAAATACGGCACATGAGATACACTCAGGATGGCTCCTGTTGATCACAAGGACAGAGACTCCTTTCCATCACAGTTCCTTCATGATGACTGAATTCAATTACAACCGTAAACAACAGCAGCAACCACTTTAGAAAAGAGAACTGGAATTCACTGGACTAGGAAAAAACAATATAAAAACACTTACCAAAAGCATAGTAGCAATACGTAAGCACAAATTTCTGCTGCTTTTCATCAGTTTCCCTAATGGAAAGCTTTCAGAACAACTTCTAACCTATTGATCTTAGGCAAAAAATGGAACAAACTACCAAGAACATTGAACAAGTGACATTCATGCTTATCGCTAATACTGGCCTCCATCAGAATCTTATTTTCTATAGTTACAAAGCAATAAAATACCCCAGAAGGAAAAAAAAAATTAAAAAATGAGAAGTAGCCTTCAGAGTCTTGCCCAGAGCAAAACATCCATCCAGCCAAAACGAGGAGATCATGGAATTTCTGCATCTTTCTGCTGAGCATATAATCATCCTGCTAACATTAAACTGCTTTAGCATGAAAGGGTATTTCTAACTTTGCCTAAGTATTCATAACATACTTAAGTGTCACTGTTTTGGGGCTGAGAGACATGATGAAGCTCATACTGAGCCACTTGAAGGGGTACAACTACTGAGATAACATGCTCAAGAGATCTGCTGTGGTTCTTGAATCATCAGATATTTTGTGGCTGTCCAAAGCCATCAAGGCTTCTTGCTTTGCAAAGAAACAGGAACACACTCTGTTGAGGATACTCCAAGGCTGCCTTGGTTCCAACCCACATGCTAGCTGCACAAATCCCAGACCTTCCCCTCCTACCATTCAGCTTGCCAAAATTGAGAAAAGTCAGTCACAAGTCTGTTTTACTGACCTAATTCCAAGAATGAGCAAAGTCTATTTTAAGGGCTGAGTGTAACTAAAACAGGCTTCATAACCTGCATCGGGCTGCAGTCATGTCCTGCAAGGCTGTCCAGATGCAGAACTGTACAGGTGATGGTCCTTTCCCCGAGGTGTGTTACCCAAAGCTGATAACAGCAGCTGCCATCACCTGAGAATTTCTTCAGGTGTGGGAAGCCCCAGCTGACCTTATCGAACACACCTCAAGAACTACTTTGCCTAGCCATCACACTGATTGCACTAGGAAAAGTTTAGATTGGATATTACCAAAAATCTTTGCTCACTGAAGGGGTTCTCAAGCACTGGAAAAGGCTGTCCTCCCTGGAAGTCACCCTCCCTGGAGGTATTTAAACGACATGGCACTTAGAGACATGGTTTAGTGGTGGACTTGGTAGTATTGGGTTAATGGCTGGACTCGATGATGATCTTATGGGTCTTTTCCTTCCTAAATGATTCTATAATGATCCAGAACAACTGAAGACACTCAAAACAAAATAAAGGGATTCGAGCAGGTAAAAATATTGTTAGAAATCAGTGGCGAAAACAACTGCATCTCTGACACAGCCAACACCACCAGCTTTATTACAGAGCTCATAGGTGCACCTACAGGAATAAGTGCCTCTGCTACCTGGCACTAATCAGACACTCTTATTTACTGCTCTCAAGGGAGATTTCTTGCTACTGACACAGCACTAATATCTAAACTGGGCCTTAAAGTTTGAGGAAACAAGCATGGCATGGAAACACGCTGTAAATCCTATAAGCAACAAAACCTGGGCGGATGGTGCATATACAGAGGTTAGCAGCACCCTTCTGTATTCAACTTTGCTGCTTCCCTGGAAAGCAAACACACAACCAACCAAAAAAAATAAAAAAACCACAAACAAACAATAACAGAAGTATCCTGTGCAGTCTGCTTTTTTCTATGACAAGTCTAAGCACTAGGAAAAAAAAAAACCACAACACACAAAAAAAAGAAAAAGTAAATATGAAAAAAACAATTCATTCTCATGAAGAAAGAGATTTTGATTACAACATCTAAAGTCCTGTTATGTAGATGTTATGTGATGTAAATATTGATTTAATTGGCATAAGTAGAAGATTTAGAAAGCTGTCAGGAAAAGTACACAGATGTGAAATGAGGAACTTATAGGCAGTGCTTCTGTCTCGAAAAAGAGGAGATAAGACATTGAATAATGAGCTTTTCTGTTAGCTAGGTTTTGATGGTTAGATTGCTACAGTTACTGCCTGGTCACATATTTAACAAATTTAAACATGTCCAATGAACCCACAGATACTGAACAAGAGGTAAGCAGCACAGTTAACACACGTGAAGATCCTTGGTTTAGCCTGAACTAGCACAAAACCAAGCACACAATGAAGATGCCCTCTAGTCTTCATCCAGGGGACAAATTTGATATGGCTTGTGGAACAGACAATCAATAGGGATTCAATTCTATAACTACAGTGCTGATGGACTAATCTCACTCATATTGTCTTGAATAAACTTCTATCTTAAGTAGGTTGCAGCCCAATCTGTCTTGAAGTTGAAAGATTGTACTTGAATACATAAGACTGGAGAAATGTAGATGAGAAAATAAAACAATTCTAGGACTTCCTTGCACAAAAATCCTTCCTGAGTTGCTCTTTTATTTCAGTTACTTCAGAGATGAGAAGCTGCATGTTTCATTCTCCCCTCTTCTTCTACACGCTTCAGGGGCTCATGGCAATAGAGTATACCTGAAGTTACTCCTAGCCTGTTCTGTTCTTAAAGTTGATCCTTTCCATTGCTCTATTAATGGGTCTCCAGTCTTTTCGTTGAAGATGGAGCCCTTTCTCTTACTGTTGTCCTCTTATGTTTTATCTCTCTCAGTTAATTTCTAACATAAATGCATAAACTTACACTAGCTGCAGCTCTGATGACTTGCTTTTTCTCTCACTCAAAAGATGAAATTTAAATTTCCTTCTCATCCTTACAATCTTTTTCAGAATTGAGATCTCCAGTGTAAACCTTAATTGTATCATTCTTTCTAAGTAAAGGCTTTAGCATAACTTGTATGATTTGCCATATTGTAAACAGAGCTGATAAGATCAGATTTGTTAGGAGAAATGGTCACAGCACATGCATCATATCGGATGGATGACTCCCAGCATGACTGGAGTTTTCAGTAAACACAGCAAATGACATACTAATAAAGCAGATGATAGACTTGGCACTTTGAGGGCTTTTTTTTCTTTTTTTCTAAGTCACTCTTTCCTTCTCCCAAATTCTTAGTGTACGGGCAATCCTTCCCTCAGCAGCATATAAAAATCAGACTAAGGAAAGTCAAAATGCCTTGCCAAGGACTGTTCAATGACATGGGCAGGCTTCCACCTGGCTCTTCATTGATCCCTCAGCTAACAAAGTTAATTTTTTACCAACACTATCATGGAAAACCATCTTGAAGCCCAGCCTAAAATTCAGCCATTTCATTATTTAGAGAGTGTTTTATTTTTATTTCTTGAGCAATAGTCCTCTGCATCATTCTCTATACTCAAAATACCAGATATCCTCACATTCATAACGAATGCAACCCTGCAATATCCCTCAAGACAAAATGCCAATCTAATTTTAGTTCCTGAGGCTCTGCAGTGATGACTTCTGACAAGGTAATCCAGGCATGATATGTTTTCAAGACATTAGGTCTGAGCTGGCAGCCCTGGGTAATGTTAGCTCTGCTGCTCCAAGCATCCCTGGACAGAACACATGCATCCCTTGGGTCCTTCTAGTTATATGCTACTCAGGGCTTTCCTCGCCTTTACTCTTCCCAGAGCTGCCAATATTTCTTGTTTGCACTGTTTGCAAGTCTGCATTTAGCTTGTGCCTCGGATTGAGCCCTGCCCTGAGAGCTTACCGACCCTCTTGTCACAAGGACACCTCAAGTGCATCTGCTGTTTCAGCTATTGCTCCCCACAGTAGTCTCAGCCCTGACACTTTGTCCTTCCCTTTGTCAAAGTGTCTGTGAGAGAACCCAGGCAAAAATAATTTTGATTAAAAAAGACTGGGGAGATGAAAATCAACTCTTTGTTCTCACTCAAGCCTGGGATTTTGATGAAAATCTGTTTGCTTCTTTTTAGATTAAAAGATTCACTTTTTCCCTTCAAGGCCATGGTAACGAAAATGTTTCCTCTTAGCCATCTGGAAAGCACCACTAAAATCTGAAATAGAGATGATGGTAGCTGAGCTATGGAACTTGCCTTTTCAGCTTAAAAATGTTTTTAACCAGTCACAGATCATTCAGTTTAAAGAATATTGATACACACAGCGACACTTGTATACATATACACACATAGACACCAAAAAATTAAACTTCAGTCATATAAAATTAGGTTTAAACTGCCACAGAAGTCACTAAAAACACTGATTTCACCTAGGTCTGGAGCACAAAATACAACCAGCACTTGCACACACCCTGATTAAGAGATTGTAGATGCTAGCAGGAGCCCCTTGATTGACTTCAGAGGTTCTTGACTCAGGCCTCAGTGTTGTCCTCACTTGCAAATGTCCTTGCTTGCTGACCTCAGCCAGCAGATGAGCATGAAATGGAGAGTTCTGGACATCAGATGACAGATTTTAAAAAAAAAAATTAAAAGATGAATCTATTCAGAACACAGTGAAAATTGATCTCTCTAGTGGAATTTATTATGTTTAAAGAATAACCACCTGCAAAATACATATTCACCTACAGTTACAGTCTCCTGTAATTTCCAGCTTCTCCTGAAAGAGTAATTTCCACCTGTTTTAACAATGTCTGAAATCAAAGACTGGCTCGATTGTGTGCTCATGCTGAAAAGACATCAGCACATACATAAGAAAAATAATAAAAAGTCAAGAGTCAAATTTTTATTTTAAGCCTAAAATAACTGCCAAACCGCTTGAGACAGTAAGGCAGGCTCTACCTCCTTCATGTCCTCTGAAGCTGCCCTCAGAGGTACAGCCAATGAGGGGGATGGAAGCACAGCACATTAATTCTTGAAAGCTATTGGAATACTAGGCTGGACTTGAGAGAGAGGAAGGCCCACAGAATTTTTCTTTGTTTCCTTACTTGACCATCTCAAACTTACTTGGAGGCATGAAGGAACATCATTATTGGCTGTCCCACAAGATAAATCCAAGCAAGTCTACCATACATCTTCATTTAGAAGGAATGACTTTCCATTGATTTTATTATTTGCCATCACAGCTTTAAATCAAGGACTGTTTCTGCTTTGACAGGAATTAAGGGCATGCATTGAGCTTGCTAATAAACCAGTTAATTGCCAAGAATTATAGCAACAAACATGATCGAAGAGGAAAGAAGAGGAAAGCTTGAAAGATTAGCATTTTAAAAGCTTGTAATTGCAGGAAAAACAGCTCCTCGTAGATACTAGATTTGAAGAAGCAATGGAACCTCTTCATGAAACTGGAATTAGAAAAACAAGCCTCATCCAGCCGCATGGAAAAGCATAGTAATTATAACATAGATAGCAGAGAAACAAGAAGTCACATCTCACCAATAGGACCTAAACACGTTAAATTTCTCATTCTACCTCACCCATGAATTGTGTGAATGTATCTTCCCATCTTTCCACAGGACTCAAATACCAGTTTAAGAAACCTGGATATATCATAAACAGTTTCTGACAATCTGTCAAGGCATTGATTTCATCATGACTTGCTTCCTGCATACGCTTGTCAAAATCAATTATCAATAAAAGTTAAGATGAAAAAAGTTAAGATGAAAAAAGTCAAGAACGTGCAACAAAGGGAAGATTTTGCTTACGAGATTCACTCTCCATTTGTTTTAGTAGATGCATGACCAGCTCCTATTTCAAGGGATCTTTACATCATTATACTGAACCAGTTACATACATAGTATTAAAAAAAAAAGCTGATGATTTTTTCTTAAATGACTTGCAGTACCATCTAGAAGAATGCAAACTTTCATAGTGCATGCTCCCAAGACCTTTTAGAATTGTAAGCCCAGATCCCCAGCAGCCCTGAATTTGTTTTTCCTCACTTTACAGCATGTTACTTCTTTTGATGATGAAAATTATTAGATCAATGATATATTTCCTATGTAGCTTCTATTCTTCACTATTTAAACAGGAGAAATGGTAGAAAGTCTGCTAAATGGTAGACTACTCAACTATAGATTCCCTGCCTCAGTCAACCTGCAGGTCCAGCCACTAAGGTACAACTTCCCCAAATTTATATTGAAGACCCCCCTACAGAACTTTTCTTCAGAACCCTGCAGTGGCCACAGCAGACATTATATCCTCCCCTGCTACTCCCAAGAAGAGATGGAGTCCCATGAACATGCACGCACCCCTCACAACACTCGTACAGGAGGAATCCATGTAAGCAGACTAACACAGGGAAGGACAGGGCAGAAACAGATAAGGAGAAAAGATTCTTGCAGCCAGAGCATCAGCCTGCTCTGCACCTCTGATTTGACAGGGCGGTGAATCCCTGAGAAGGGGGATTTCTCCTTCTCCTCCTCCCTTTCATCCACCTACTCTTGCTTCCCCAGGTAACAGCTGTCTCTTGAAGAGCTTAAATAAAATACAAACAATATTTTCTCCCCTCTCTTCAAATAAAATTATCCATTCATCTTAGGACAGCCTAAAAAAAGATGTGGCTAAACAGAAATAAGAGTGTGCATAAATAACAGAAGGTGCGAATAACATGGTATGATTCCTTTGACACAGTGCATGCTACATTTAAGACCATCTATAGAAAGACAGATTGAAAGCAAATTTAAATCTACAAAGGTCAGTAACTTTACCCTCCAATCTCAACTTATGAATTCTGAACTAACATTAAATTTTTGAAACTTTATGCAAATTCCCTTTCCTATTGCAATAGAAGCAAGGACAACAAAGGAGAGAAAAAGTTATCGGCGGCTTCCAGAAAACATTACTTTCAATCCTCCAAACAGATGTTTATCCAGCTACTGAACACAGCACTATATCCTCTGCATCAATAAACTCCAATTTAATCCTTATTCAGTGTCTAACCACTGAAGCAGACCAAAACCAGAGCAGTGTAACTTCTTGGTTAAAGCATGCGGAGCTCCGTAATATCCACAGTCATCAGAGAACTGAAGAGTGGAAACAGAGTCCCACTAAAGCTGTCACTGAAACACAATATATTAGGTGTTATCACAAATGGAGTGTACTTCAAGAAAAAGAGTTTCATTTTATGTGTGCGTACATGTGGTAAACCCGTGTCCTGGTGAATTAATATAGTGTTGAGGAAGGTGTTACAGGGCTCCTTCATCTGATCCGTTCCACATAAAATTCATTTACAAAGCCATCTGAACCAGATTTTTTTGTTAGATATGCTGCATATGGACATTTCAGTTGTGGCAATGAACAGTTTGCCTATACCTAAGATAGTACAAGTGGAAAAATATTCCAGCTATTAAAGTTGCATGCTCTGCAGAAAAAAAAAAAAGTATAAAGCTTGACTTTACTAAAAGGAACCATTTCCTCTTTGTATGCCATATATACTCTGCTCCAGTTCTCTATTTCAGAGAGCAACAGAAAAGAAACCAAGTGTTTATTTTCTACTTTCTACCCACAGTTACAGTAAGCGAAATGAAAGATAACATTAAAAATTGCCTTCAATTAAATATTAGCTCACAGATGCTGATGCAATTTGTATCCTCAAATTAATCATATCGTGGTGTACTGAGTGCAGCTGGGATGGAGTTAGCTTTCTTCACAGCAGCCCATATGGTGCTGGGTTTTAGATCTGTGGTTAAACCAGCGTTGATAACTCACCACTGGTTTAGCGATTGCTGAGCTGTGCTTGCACGGAGCCAAGGCCTCCTCTGCTTCCCACGCTGTCCTTCCAGCAAGTGGAGTGGGCAAGAAAGAGGTTGGGAGGGGACACACCTGGGGCAGATGACCCCAGCTGGCCCAATGGATGGATACCCCAGACCACGTAACAGCAGGCTGTGATAAAACTGGAGGACAGTCTGCCCAAGGTAGCCACTGCTCGTCATCGGTCTACTGGTGGCAGGTGGTAAGTGACTGCTTTTGCATCACCTGCTGGTTTTCCTCTTCTTGATCAGAGTCCAGTAAATCAGCATGTCTTTCCAATTTGTTTTTTTTGTTTGGTTTCTGTGATAAGGTACAGAAGGCCATGGAAATGACTGTCTATATTGCAAACTAGGTTGCATCATGGAAGAAACTCAAAGGGCAAACACAAGCATCTCTTACCAATGCCTTCAAAAATAAAGGCATGTCCTAGGAAGGCAGGAACATCCATTTTAGGAAACAAAATCTGTAATTTAAATTAGAGGAGGCAACAGCTCCTTAGCAGACAGACTGAATAGGGCTGCTGCAGTTCAACAGTCACAGCACAAGCTCTGTTATGCACATATCATACTAAATGCAATGAAAAATTGCCTTCAGAAAAGTCTATCAAATAATTTTGTGAATCACAACACCTTGAGACAAACTGAGCTCCCAACTATTTCTTGGATGGATCAAGCTGAAGCTTAATAAGTGAATGGAACTGAAAATTCAGTTTCCTTCAGAGCTCTACCACTGACCTGATCAAGATATAATTTGAAATCCACCTGAGTTCAGTCAGACTGCGACCAATTAGCAGAACAAGTGTGCACTGCCACAGCCATGCTGCTGGGCTCCACCTCCAACACTGCACCACCTCCTTACACAGGTGTGCAACTGTTAAGGGAGGTTTTTGGTCTCTGCTTGGTTACCCCTAGCTGTAAGTTTCCCAGAGCATTGTGTAATTCCCACTGATTTAATCTTCAAAACCAGAAATATCGATAAAGCAACACACTGCTCTCCAAAACCACAACATTAGTTTCTTCTGCTACTGAGAAGTGATTCCAATTTAAAATAAAAAAAAAAAAAAAAGAAAAAGAACAACTGTTTTCACTACAACAGAAAATTTTTACCAATTTTAATGAACTTAAGAAAAACCCCAAACACAATCAACTAAAAGTCACCAAAAGTTCTCATATATTATGTTATGAGCTAACATCATGTTTTGGCTCATAACAACACACAATTATGTCACATCCTGATTTTGAGAAGCTAATGCTTTTAGCTTCATAAATGCAGCCAGCAGAGTCCAGGTATCTTTGCTGTGCCTGCTCATCCTCTACCTTCATTTCACATTGTTTATTCAGTTCCTGTCTTGAAGGGATTACTATGTATTTTATACAGTGCTATAATCTTGCATAGAACCTCCAGGCTCCACTGAAAAATAAACACATCAGTAATAATAAAATTACAGTTACATCAGATTCAGAACACATCTTCATTTGAGCTGGTTTTAATCCTCTTTTGCAGAGGATTTAAACCTTTCATTTATCCATATACACACATACGTGTATATAGGTATGTACATATGTATGTATACATACATATATATTCCATACACGTTTTACACATATATATTATCTATAGTTTTATCAATATTGTATGTGATGACTTCTAAAAATTACATATATATATACACTTCATATATATTTCATAGCGTATAATGATGACTGGTCACCTGCTTCCTCCGGACCTAAATCCATGTGTCTGTAAAGAAACAATCCCTTTTCAAAAGGAAAAATACTGAGGGCAGCAGAAGTAGAAAACAATGGAAGTGTCCAAAAGAAGAGAAGGGAAACAACACCACCAATCCCACTTCCCAGCAGCTCCAGCATCTCAGGACACAGGCAGCAGGAGCAGAGGCCTGAAGCACAGAGCACTGGGAAGTCCACATGGATATCACCACTGGATCTGGGAGCCTTGGCTCACACGCCTCCTAAGGGAGAAGGATAGGAGTGACTGGGAAGCCCATGGAGCACATTCCAAGGGAACAGCAGAAAAAAGTCCAGAAAGGACCACTCCAGAAGGGAAACTGTGCCTTGTTAACTTTCCTGCCAGCCTCATTACCTCCCCTACCAACTTGCTGCTTCATAAACCAGAGTGGAGGCACTAAAATGGTGCATTCATGGACTTCAGGGTGTTGCATGAGCTTATAACTCAGTAGACTTTATAACTTCAAGTAATTTGTATCGATTTATTTACTTCATCAGCAAGGGGAAGATGCAATTCCGCATTGATGGAGAATTGAATTGAAGGAGGAATAGCTGATTAGACATTTTAAAATCACATTTTGAAGTGATATTGTCTAATGAGGTACCCAAAATTAAATACCAAGAGTATAGAGTTATAAAATCTGGATCTATAGTTAGAAACTTAAACCACTGGTCTTATTTGTAGATAAGTTATGCAGCTGCTTTTACAAACCGTCTCCTTACCTCCCTACTTGGTAAAGCTTTACAAGACCTGCTAAAGTAATTATGAAAACTTTTTAATTGCATAAACAACTTTGCAAATTTTTACTCCTGAGCTTTGAAGGAGCTGTGTTAATGGAGACCAACAGTTTCCTAGAAACAAAGCTGAATACTCAATAAGGGAAGTCCCTTCCTATGAGCCACTGCATACAATGCTGTAAAGATTGTGCCTTCAAAATTCAAACCATTTTGTCATTTTCCTTTGATGTAGCCTCTCCATCAGCATACTGGCATAACGATCATTAAAGCAATAATTTGGCAAGCAGGAAGCAACATCATCTTTAAAATGAGAAATTAATTGTTCCGGAGTAAGAGATGTTAACATTTAATGTACAAAAATTAATAAGAGAAATGGAAAGAAGAATAAAGTCTATGAGTAATAATACTCGCCACCTTTCCGTTGGGCATCTCAAAGCACTATAAAAAGATAAATAAGCATTGTTTTCCCAATTTACCTATGGGAAAAGCTGACAGCAAATTGCTCAAGGCCACAGACTAAGCCAGAGACATAACCAAGGAGCAAAGCTGAGGCTCTTTCATCCCACTCCAGTACCCTGCTATTGCATCACACTTTATCATGCAAATCATTACAGAAACAACAATGAAGAAATCCATTCTCCTGTTGACCTCCCCAACATCATCCTTCCCTTTGGTGATGGGACCACTTCCAACCTACCTTCCCCTTTTGGATAACTCAGCCACCTGGCAAGGCCTACAAGGACCGCCTTGAACATCCCGGCCAGGACCAAGCCCAGGACAGACTGCACTGATAAGACATCCCGATGGCCGCAGCACTGGCTGCAGCCTCCGTGAAGATAACTGGGTGACCACACTGAGAGGGAGGAGGCACAAGGGCGGATCTCCTGAGAGACTGAAGTTCTCAGTAGGGCTGAGTCAGCTCTATTGCTACCTTGTGAAGATCCAGGAATGGACATAACCAAGCCTGATGTCAGCACTTGGAGAAAATAATCTGTCGTATCAACCTAATGGAGCCTGAATCTTTAATGTGATATTGATTCCACTAATGTTGCTCTATGCTGTCATCTGGAAGCAAAATACCTCTTTGTTATACGGTAAACTACACTCAGGGTCATGGAGTACAATAGTCAATATCATTAGGAAGGGGGGGGGTGTTTTGCTTTGCTTTTTCAAGCAACAAAAGGTGTTTAAAACACTGCATTCAAAGGCAGCCACTAACATTATTAGCCCTAGGAGGAAAAACAGGACATGCCTAATTCCAGTCATTGTGCATTACATTGTCTAAGGAGAAGACACCTCAACGTAGCAGGCATGTCCTAAGCAAGCAAGCAAAGCTGGCAGAACTGCGGGAGATACAGAACAAAGTGCTGCAGCACTAAATCAACATTTCAGAACTCATTTCAAAGGCTCGTGTGGTCAGAGGTTTTATTCTTCCCCCCCATGACTTCTCACTATGCGAGTCAAATACTATTATTGTTTTTCCTCAAAAAAAAAAATTACAAATGGCTAACGATGCCCATTTTATTTAACTGTCAAGGTTGCCCACTTTAAATCATATGCTGAACATCCACCATGTTCCCACTGATTTCAGGAGAGGTGTATTATTTCTATTACCAAACTGCAGACGCAAAATGAGAACTGATTGGGGTGATCAGGGAAATTCTGGTGGCAAAATGTTTTCCTACTAGATTCCTTCAATGAACCCCAAATATCTTCTTCCTCTTCTTCTCCCCTATTCCCTGTAGGACAGGAACAAATTCTTGTCCCCTTTCTTCCCTCCCTCAAATCACAGCCAGTTCTCATCTCCCATCTCACACTTCCTTGTATCATGATGATTAATAGAATCATGTTTCCGATAAGGAAAAAGAGAAGTTACAGGCACCTTTTTTGGGGGACGCAACCCTACCAAGGTGTCTTAATGACTGTTTTTTGGGCAGGTTTTGAAAGTTGCAACATTCATGGTTATTCATCATCTTTTCCTTTTAAAGCATAACGGCAAGTTAGATGAGCTCATATATGAGCTCATTAAGCAGAAAACATGGTGAATAATTTCATAAACCTCAGTATGATGTATTTGAGGCTATCCCTCTCTTCCTCCCCCATGTTTCTAACACACTACTCCTTCTCATTGACTTCCTCTGCAAACCTCAGCAGGTTTGGAAAGCTAACACAATGAGAAAAGCCATAGCAATGCACCTTTCATCCATCTACCTTTTTTTCTAAATCCAGAGCTGGCCCTTGAGCATGATCCCACTTAAAGAAGAAGTAGCTGCCCCACTTTTAAGTGCTGAGAAAATCTTCATCCTGCAGACAAGCTGCAAAGACTCCTGTCAGTGAATAAATTATGAAACGCCTCTCAAAAAATGTTATAACTATAGTTAGAATATACGAGATGAGTCATAATCCTGAAAAATGACACACCCATCCGTCAGATTCACAAAGCTGGGAACTTTATATAGAAACCATACAACTTTCCCTCAGCTAAAACCCTTCTGCCAAATCTGTATCTTTTTTAAAATAGTAAGTCGCCTTACTCTATGGATCAGAATGTTCTATTTTTGGACAATGCCCCACTACAAGTAATGGTTGCTTTGTTTTGTTTGCGCTTTATCCAGCTGCAAACAGGTAAAAGCCTAGGGGAGAAAAAAAAAAAAAAATCATTATTTGTCAGTATAGAGACCTCTGCCAGATCACCAAAATGAAGGAGGTAGTGGGTTACATACATTTCCTCTCCGAGTGAAGTCAACTGTGCAAATGTAATTCTACTAGAAATTATACATACATAAAAAACTATACCATCCATAAAGTGTCCTACTTTCTTCAAAAATAATCATGCAGAAAAATAATTTTTAAGATTAATAGTCAAGTACAGTCAAGCTTTAGCACATTCACGTAGAGGACATGGATTTTGAGTCATCACAGGGAAGTTTTTGGGGTGGTTTCATTTGTTGCTTTTTTTTTTTTTTAAATGGCAAATGCTCTCAAGTAAAGAAAGCCTTGTAGACATCAGAACTTCACTGATTCCAGGAATTTCTGCTGTAAAAGTAATAATCTTGATATTCTCCCCTTTAAAAAACAGATACAAAAAATTTCTACTTTGCTGCTTAAAAGCTATCCAAACAGCTATATTGTCACTGAACTGAATATTCTATACAGAAGATTCACATTAAAGAGTTTATGCTCCAAACATAAGATCTGCAATCCTAGGTATGACAACCACAATTTTTTTTGTTATATTTAGAGAAAAACCTCCAAGTTATTTTATCAAGTCATTTACACCATTTTACTCATTACTCCATGTGCAATTATTTTTCTCAGAAAAAAAAAAACTAAACTAAAACCAACAACACCCTCCACATCTAAAGCACACAATAATTTTGCAAAGTACCATCTCTGCTTCCTAATATTTAAAACCTGAGGTAATCTAAAAATGCTTTAGTACTTTGGTTTGGGTTGGTTTTTTTTCATGCCTGTATAGGAGACAGTACCAGAAGATCCTCAGATGCACTCTACCTCTTCATTTTAGTTATGTCAGTTAGATTAGTCCCTGTTTTGTTTCGCAACTCCAGCGTTTCAAAAAGCCTGTTCCTTTTTTCACTGAAGTGAACACAGGAAAAGAAGAAGAATTGAAATCTTTGCTACAAAAGTCTGTCTGGGTCATCACAGAGCCAGAACACCTACAGGGAAATGAATTTACTCATCATAAAAGAACCACCTTTATTCAAGAAGATTCTCTAAACAGTTTCTATTCTTCACAATTTATGAAGTTGAGTCACACCGCTTCTATGGGAAAGGAAGTTTAAATGTAATTTAAAAAAACAAAAAACAAAACCAAACACAAAAAGAATCTATCTAGTGCAGTATCAGTCTTCACTCCTGCTCTTTAATTCCTCAGAGCTTTAATTGTTTCCAACCTTCCCGGCACTTTTCAAACTTACGTTACATATAAAAATAAACAAGTCCCTTCCACCCTCTCCAGGAAGAGCAATGATGCTACAAGTATCCAGTCAAGCAGGCAAGAAACTTATTCTGTAAAGTCCAGAGAATACAGCCCCAGCAAGGACTTCACTACTAACACCCAGGCGCTACACGGACACTTCCTCCAGCTGCTTTGGCTCCCAACAGGCAGAGTTCTGCTCCTGACAACAGCATCCCCTCAAGTTATTACATCATGGTAATAGTTTAAGCTATGAACTTCACCTAACTGCGGTCATGTGCAATGCACGGATTTCCATCTAACACGTGAAGAAGCTTAGCAGGAATCGGGTAGCTTCTGCCACACCACCCTTAGATATTTTTTCCCCCTTTTAGATGCCACCGCAAGATTTTAAAAAAAAGAAATAAATAAAATAAATATCACCACAAATTGAAAGGGAAACAGAAAAAGCAAAACCTGAAAACATTTCTAGTAGTTTTGTAGGAGAGCTGAAAAGGAACAAAAGAGCTTGCACAGGCAGAAATGTAAGCAGTGTAATTCAATCAGGATGTAATTTGCGGCACAAATAATGGATTTCAGGGCACCTTGCAGCATTAAAGGAACCGATCGATTTATGGAGAGGGAAGGGTCTCCCTCACATTCCAGCTCAACAATATAAATAGCTTCACAGTCCTTTGCCGTGGGTAGAGTTGATAAAAGAAATTGAATTAGCCATGCTAGCTCAATTAAATATATACAAAACTAGACTAAGAGAATTAGTGAAAAACCGCTACAAAGCTGATTACATGTTAAGGATTAGCTACTAGGAATATTAATGTTATGAATTACTATAATGATTATTTTAAACCTGGAAAATTAATTTTTTTTTTCCTGTAGGACTCATCATGAGATATCCCCTTTAAGTAAAAATTGTCAAACTTCTAATAAATTTTTTAAAATCGTTATGCTTTTTGAAGGAATACATATTATTTTGAATTGTTTTCCTTCAAAAAGAAAGATATTATGGTGATTAGGTATGCTCAAAAATAGGATTTTAAGTTATCCATTTTGCACACGTACCCTGTACAGGCCAGTTTCCAGTACCCAAAATCACTAGGGACCGCAAATACCAACTCTTATGTGCTCTAGGAAGATAGCAGAAAAAACTGATACAGGTCAGAAAAGAAAGATGAAGATCCACCAACAGGAACAGACTTTTAACATGTCTTTGAGGGAAGGCAATACACTTTTCAAGGCTGTACTGGAAAACACTTTGCTATAAAAAAACCCCATCAATTCATAGATCAACATTCCTAATTAGCTGCTGGCAACATCTGCATTATTTAAAGCTGCTCCTCACACTGCTCAGTGTGTGTTAACTGAGCACAGAGTTTCTTTAACCATTATAACAGTTCAGCAGATCACGCAACTTTTCTTCTGGCTAACCAGTGAACCTCCATCATCCGAGCCTTCATCATCCCCTACTCATCCTCAGAGGAGCTTCTCTTTCTCAGTCACTTCACTCCTCAGGCCAAGAAGGTGATGCACAGTTTATGCTCCCCAACCCATCTGCAGCTGATACAAATGCTGGGGACCCGAGAGCTTACCCCAGGCAGTGGGGAACGTTATTTCATAAGTGAATGGCCTGTCTCTTCCTATATTTCCTGGTGCCAGCCTTATTCTTCTGCTCTGCCCTGAAAACACCCAAAATAGAAATCATTTAAAGAGTCTAGCTCTTAAACAGTTGCTGGGTCACATTCTCAATGGAAGAACATGAAAGGCTTCTTTAGAAGCCTTCCTTAGGTTTCTGAGCCCTCTGGCAATACAGACACAACAAAGTATCTGCATCCTAAGCTATAAATGACTTCTTATCATTCCTATTGTAAAACCACTGAAAAAACTCTTCATCAGTTATAATTTGGTTAGCAACATTTTAACTTAAAGATATTATTTGCTAGTGCAAACTAATCTGTTAGCTAACAGGATTATATAGATTTATGAAACTCTACCTGTAATTTTATACCAGTTTCCAAAAAAGCAAATCAATTTTGATTGAACAAATACAACTTTTTTGCCTTCCATGAGCATGCCAAGTTGCACAGCTTGACAATCTAAGCCAAGGCCACTTCCACGAACAGCCTTCCCCAGTCCTCATCCTCACCACCCATTCCAACTTTCACACTCCCATCAGTCATCCTAGTTGGATGTATCCTAGTGCTGACAGATCAGGGATCCAAAAAAGCCAACCCATTACACTGTTTACATTACTACAAACAAACCCCAAACAAAACAGCATTTAATTAACTTTTCACTCACCAGTGATCCTGTCTACCCTTTGGTGAGTTCACTTTAGGTCAACGTGTGTTATCTAGAGTCCTATCTGCTTTACCTACAGCAAAGCAGAGCTCTCACCTGCTTCTTTCAAGGCAGCAGCTATAAAAGCAGGCATAGAAACATAAGAGATGATGAGAGGATTTATCTACAAGTACTATTAAAAAAAAAACAACAAACAAACAAAATCTATAGAACATGAGTGTGATTTACAGGTATTTATCCATTCACACACGTTTTCTATTTTCAGTGAGGTATGAAAGACTGTATAAGCCAGGGAAAAGCCCACCTAGGCTCTCCACATACAGCAATAGCAGAACCCTGGGGCAGCTGCTTGTAAGGAAGCAAAGCATGCACAAAGACATCCTCAGAATACATGCTAGCTTGCACATCTGGGACTTCCTGAGCCAGAAATACCACCTCCCTATTTAACAGCCTTCAATAGATATTTCTGAAACCTGTTCTGTCATTTTGTGAAACAGTGCAGCAAAGCACCATGTGACAACCTCCACAGCTCAACTACATTGAGCAGAAAAGGATTTCTTTCACATGCTTTGAACCTGTAGCCTACCAGCTATGGTTGCTGCTGCTAGCTCTTCTGCTGGAGGACATAGTGAACAGCCATTCCCTAGGTGTCACCTCCCTGACAGTCACAAACCCATAGACCTCCACTGTAGCACTTTCCCAGACTGAAGAATTGTATTCCAGTTCATCATTCCACTTTCAGAAATCATTCTGTGCCTTTATTCACCCTTGTCCATACCTACTCCAGTCAGGCTGTATCATTTTAGAAGTGGCAGACCATAGGAAAGGGAGTCTAAAACTGCACACAACATTCAAGGCATGGGTACACCACTGCCCTGTATAGGACCACTGTGAAGTATTCTGCTGCTTATTCTCCCTAATAACTCTTACCATTTGATGTTTTGTTGTTGTTTTGTGTTGGTGGTGGGGGTTTTTTTTGGGATGGGATGGGTGAGGATGGTTGCCCACTACTGAGTGGCTGTTTTCACAAGAACATCTTTTATGACGTCTTAAGACATCACTTCTGAAAATAAAATGGCAGCTCAAATCAATACATTGATCTTCATTTGCCCTCCTATTGCCAAGTTGCTCAAACTCCTAAAGCCTGTCTGCAATTTTTTGGTCAGGTCACAGTTTGACTACCCTGAATACCTAAGTACCATCAGCAACTTGATCACTTCAGTAGTCACTGTCTTTTACAAGCTATTTATCAATATATTGAGCAATACTGGCTTCAGTAGAGACCTCTGCAATAGTTTACTGGTACTTTATCTTCACCTTGAGATTCACCCATTTTACTCATATCTGCACTTTATAATTTTTCATGCATTGTTAATTTATGTGAAAACTTACAATTTTGGTCCATTGAAGCCTTGAAATTTTATTTCTCTTTTAAAATGAAGAGTGCTGGGGGTTTTGTCAAACACCTATAGAAACTCCAAGTATATCACATCACATGGGTGTCATCTTTGTTCCCATTCATTGCATGCTTCAAAGAACTCCGATAGATAAGTGAGGCATAACTTTGCATTGCAAAAGCCGTATTGGCTATTCTGCTATGCATCATGTTTATCTAAAGGTTAATTCTATTCTTGAAAGTAACCTCAATTATCTCCCAGATACAGAAAATGGGCTTTTTGGTCATCTTGGAAACCCTTGCCTCCCCCCTGCCCTTTACCATCCTTTCAGTCTTCTGGTGCAGAATCATATTAAAGTGAGTAATTACTTATCACAATTAGCTTTTCAGTTCTTTGATGAATACCATATCATCATGATGACTCGTTATTATTATCTATGTTACTTATTTATTCTTCCAGCCACCTCTTCTACAGACACTGAGACAAAACCTTTGGTACTCCTCTCCCTTACAGAGGAGGGTTGTGGCATGTAAGTCTCCAACATTTTCCTCTGAGAAGGCAAAAGTAAAAAATAATTTCATTTTATTAACATGACTATCTCCTCTGAATGCCTTTTTAAAGAGAGAAAACAATCCCTGTCCAGTGCAGTGGTCTGCTGGCTCTTGGGAAAGGCAGGAAAATCAGTGACAGTATTCCTACTCCCAATGTATTTGCAAAGAAAATTTTATTTATTTACACTTTTTACAAGTTTACAATCTCAGGGTTCAGTTACTTCTGACATTCCTCATGTGGATCCACCTCTCATTTTTCGGGAGTCTTTGGGGTCAGTATTATTTTGTTGGGTTCTTTTGGTTTTGCTGTGGGTGTTTTTTGGATTTGTTTTGGAGGTTTTGTTTGGTTGTGGGTTGTGTTTGTCTTTGTTTGTTTCAATACCCTCTTTTTCCTTGCTATATTAACCACAGTGTTCTCACTTTTCCTTTATTTTATCTCCTGGCAGGCAATACTCTTTTCCTTGGAGTTTCCCATGCAATGTCTTTAAATCACCACAAATGTTTGGCCCTTAACTACTCCCTTCAGTGTTTGTTTAAAAGAAACCAAAACCCAAACAAACCCACACAGCAAACACAAACATCCTCCTTTTCTGCTCTCACTAGCATTGTCCTTAGCTTCTGAGAGGGAATCTTCTGGCTTTTGTTGCCCCTGCAGAGATGCTGAATTTACACACGCTGTAGTTACTACCCCAGAGCATCTTTTCTATTGTGACATTTTGAAACTGCTCTGCATGCTCAGGGATCGGATGCTGCCTGTTCCCTCATAAATCCCCTCACCAGTTGCCCCAGGAAGCTGCCACTGACAGTGTCTAAAGCTTAGTTTCAGTATCCCATCCCAAAATGACAGGTACCAAATCCAGACAGACATTAAAGGTACCTGGGATGAGGTACAACACAGCTGTTGTACTTTATCCCTCTATGGTCTCTCCCTTCTTCCTCCGTAGCACTGGTGGCGTAACCACACTGATGGCAATAATACAGTCCTAATGCCCTATTTTTCTTTTCTATACCTAAACTTACTGGGATTTTCCTTTACTTATGGCAGGCTGCTGATCCGACTTGACTTTAAGCTTTAGCATACAGCAGTTTATCTGTCAGCTCAGACTATTCTGTCTGTCTCTGTACTTTGATACTCCATTATCCCAGCATTTGCCATCCTCCTACCACATTTGAGATGCATATTATGTCAATCTCCTCTTTTAAAGGCAAGCATTTAGTTCCCCATTTTACTTCTTAGGTTTCTGGTATTAGTGCAGAAATACGTATACCATATTTTGGTTTTGTTTTCCTCTGTGCATGTTTAAGTAGCACTCCATTTGGTTCCACTCTTCTCTTCTATTTCCTACCTAATTGCTGCTAATGGACAAAAGAGGCCTTACAAAGAGCACTACAGAGGGAGTTACTGCCTAAGTTTGTTTGGGTTTTTTTTTCTCTACAGAACCTCTGGATTCACTGTGCCAAGGATACAGGCAACAGACCTTGACCACTGGGTCCTACCCTTCCCTTCCTAGGAACCCATCCAAACACATCCTGTGAGCCCACCATCACCCTAAAACCCAACAAGCAAGTCACCAGGTAGTCTTTCCTTGAATAACAGAACCCGTTTCTAGTATATTCCTCATAATTTAATATTTCTTCCTACTTCAAAAGGCCTGGGAAGACATTTTTGGTGCAATAGGACATGTTACAGGAACACTCATAACTACACTCAGTTTCTTCACCAGCATGTCACTGCCCTCCTGCTATTAGACTGGGAGATGGGACTGTCATCCTTAGTCCCTGACATGCTCCTCAGGGAGCTTCTCTGCTTCGTTTCCCCTTCCCTCAGCAACATCAGCATTATTCAGTTAAAAGTGAACCTGTCCTGTGACAGCAGCGTCACTGAGCCCCTCCATTCCCCCACTTTCTTTCAGTTCAGCCACCCTCAACTCAGAAGAGATTTGAGCCAAGGCAAAGATGAACCATGTTTGGGAATCTCAGAGTAGGAAATTGAGAACCTTGGTGGCCTCCTGCCTACATTTTATTTAGAGGGGATCACTGTTAGTTTAGTCTGCAAATAAGTAGTCCTTTTAACTACATTTATCATGTTTCATTCATAACGCTGGGGAGTGAGAACTTACTGCCTTCTGACCATGCAACATTCTTGGATTCAACAGGCTTATACCTCTGAGATGCAGAATTACCTGAAGCTCACATGCTGGGAAGAAGAATATGGAAGACAGATGAACTGACATCATCTCCACAGGCTATCTAGGTTTACTTAATAAAACAACCCTGCTCAAGGCAGGCATCACATTTCCCACAGCTTGAAGACTGTAATGTAGATACATAGCTCCTCTGGCTTAGGACCATGGAAAGCTTCATTGGCACCATGTCTGTTCCCCTAAGTAATATTCATCAACTCAGATCTGAGCAAGATTCTTATCCCTTAATACAAAGCTGCTTGTTATTTTCCTCCTACTACCCATCTCCCTTTCCTGCACCAATACATGGGATTTGGTGACATTTTTTACCCAGATGAGTATAGTCAGGGAAGATTTATAACTGTTTCAAAGCTGGAAAGTGCAAACATGAAAGAGATTAAATATCCCTACTTTTGCCTGGCAGCTGATACTCTTTAATCCCTAACGACACCTTGTGCTGAATCTTTCACAAAAATTAGAGTGGCATTCCATCACTGTGAACAACAAAAAACCACCCTAAAAGTATACAGCAACTTATAATCCACAAGCAATTCAGAATAGCAACGTGCAGAAAAAAACCTGAGCTGCTCTGAGAAGAAGCCACAGCCCCACCGCTACCGTCAGTGCTTCAGGGAATACACATGGGAACTGGACTTCATCTCACCACCACTGCGCTTCTTTCTCTGTGACTTCTCTGCTGTCATTAAGGAAGGACTTCGGCTCTATAGACATTTTTTTTGGATGCAGGGGGGATGCCCATACAGAAAGACTCAAAAGTTAATGTAAAGGAAGCTTTGTAAACAGCTCTTACATTACCAAAGAACTAAATTATTCATATTACTGAGTGCAGAAAGAGGTGCTGACACAAGAAGTTGCTTGGATGAGAAGCTTTCCGGACTCCATTAGCCACACCAAACTTCTGCTTTTTGAAATATGCAAGAGGGTCTTACTCTTTAATAGATGTTACATGAAGCGTTTACTGATCTACTTTACATCTAAATTGTTTAGAATTAATTTATTTTTTTAATTCCTCCAAGACTCTTGCCTGCCTATCTGATAAAAACAGCAGTTTGCCAGTAGTTAGGAAGTTCTTTCCTTCATCTCTGATATTCGATACTATCCCTCCAGATATCAGCAGATATAAGCATGCTGAAGGAGAAGTTTCCTTATTGATTTATCCCAGACCTCTGATCCAATAAGCCATTTATCACTGCCATACAGACAGTCACAAATACATTTAACATAATGTGTTAAACAAAGGCTATAAAAGTATTGAACCACATTTTCCAAGGAGCTTCTACTCAACCTGTTAAAACATGAGAATACAGTCTGCACCTGTGAAACAACCATACTATAGTTGCACCTATACTTTTCCACACATGAAGTTGCAGGCACAGTACCAGGCACTTTTTTTTTTTTTTAAATCAAATGGACCAAAGTGCTTGGTAAGGTGCTTCCAATGTTGCACTAAATGCTTTTTTTTCTGTAGGGGTGTGGTTTTGGTTTTTTTGTTTTTGGTTTTTTTTTTTTTTTTGCAGATTACTGTGTTACAGCTCGGAAAACCTAAGAATGGTGTTATTGGCATTTTTTAGTTTCATAAGTTACATTTATTTGTGCCAGAGATGTGAACCACTGGAATCTAAAGATCTCTCTTCTTGCCATCTCTACAAAAACCAGAAAATGGACAACAACTTGCTCTCTGCCCATGATTTATCACAGACTCATAAGCAAGAATGTTTACTGCTGGATCCTAAAATTTCATTTTTAAATTTTTAGAGACTTTTTTTTTAGACATTTTCAAGAGACTTTTTAAAGTCTCTATTCAAACTAATCCTGGGGTTCCCCACTTAAATAAGTGTCTAAGCATAATGTAGGTTATCTGCTTCATTGACAGACATCATAAAAAGCGTAACAGAAGCCAAAATAAACTCTGCTATAAACTTCCTAAATATATTGTCACAATTTTCTTATGAAATGAATGCACCTTAATAAATTTACATTTATTTTTTTTTTTAAAGTTATGTGGGTGTTCAGCCAAATTTGTTGTCAACAAATTCAATGCCACATGAAGGCACTCTACAACACAGAGTATGGCACAGCTCCTTGTTTTGCCAGACCGGTAAGAAATATTGCCAGATGCTACAAATATCTTTATTGTTTGCAGGTAGCAAACCCCCCCAGTACTCCTACTGCAGCATGATTGGATGGTAAGAGACAACAGTAAATTAAACACAAGACAACTGTTCAGAGTCAGTACCTGCTTGAAGTTAATGCTTTGGTTTCAGACTTGAATAAAGGCTTGGGTCTTGGAAAGCTTCTCTTCTTTTCACCACTTTCTCATTTGCCCTAATAAGAGCTATCACATTTCCTTCCTAACCTCACTTATTATAGCCTTATTAACGTTACTGTAACTGTGATGGCCTTCTTTGAAAACCTACTGAAAGTCATAAGACCTCTTCTGCAGCTTCCAAATCCAATAACACTGCTGTGGTTAGGATATAGGGAGTGCCTATCTAGCTAATCCCAGAAGCATAAGTATTACTTTTTGTGAAAATTTATTTTTTTTAAGACTGCTTATGAATTTTAGTTTCATAATAGCAATTTCTTTGCAATGCTTCCTGAAAGTTATATGAATTTTATAAAGCTTCATCCACTTATTATAATTTTTAAATAAACAGAATGCACGCACAAATGAACCATATCATCTGCTTCTGCAATTTAACATACCTCCACCAAACAAGTATTTGGGCACACAGTTGCATTGAATGAAAGTCACAGAATATTCATAGTTGGAAGGGACCTTTGAGATCGAGTCCAACCACAAAAAAAACCAAACACACATCAAAAAAAACCCAAAACATCACACCCACCCACAGACACAAACCAACAGTCTTGGGCACTAGAACATGCCCTGAAGTGCCATGTCTACACGTTTCTTAAATACCTCCAGGGATGGCAACTCCACCACCACCCTGGGCAGGCTCTTCCAGTGCCTGACCACTCTCCCAGTAAAGGAATTCTTCCTAATAGCTAATCTAAACCTCCCCTGCCACAACTTCAGACCATTTCCTCTGGTCCTGTCATTATTCACTTGGGAAAAGAGGCCAACCCCCACCTCTCTACAACTTCCTTTCAGGGAGTTGTAGAGGGCAATGAGGTCCCCCCTCAGCCTTCTCTTCTCCAAACTAAACATGCCCAGTTGCCTCAGCCACTCCTCATAGGACTTATTCTCTAGACCCCTCACCAGCTTGGTGGCTCTCCTCTGGACATGCTCCAGCAGCTCAATGTCCTTCCTGTGGCGAGGGGCCCAGAACTGAACACAGTATTTGAGGTGAGGCCTCACCAGTGCTGAGTACAGAGGCACCATCACCGCCCTTCTCCTGCTGGCCACTCTATTCCTGATACAGGCCAGGATGCCATTGGCCTTCTTGGCCACCTGGGCACACTGCTGGCTCATGTTAAGCCGGCTATCCACCAACACCCCCAGGTCCTTTTCTGCTGGGCAGCTTTCCAGCCACTCTTCCCCGAGCCTGTAGCATTGCCTGGGATTGTTGTGACCAAAATGCAGGACCCGGCACTTGGCTTTATTAAACCTCATACCACTGGCCTTGGTCCATTGATCTGACCTGCCCAGATCCCTCTGTAGAGCCTTCCAACCTTCAAGCAGATGAACACTCCCACCTTGTTTGGTGTCATCTGCAAACTTACTGAGGGTGCACTCAATCCCTGTATCTAGATCATCAATAAAGATATTTACCCCCAGGCTCATGACCAGTGGGCCTGGTTTTATCCCCTTCCCCCTTCACTTCTAGTTTAAAGCTCTGTCCATGAGCTTTGTTAACTCCTGGCCTAGTATCCTTTTCCCCTTTTGGGATAGGGTTTTTCCATTGTTTGCAAACAGAAATTTCTAAATGTCTATCCCTTTTCTCAAATCAAATGACAGAGTAGTTTTTAGAGTCCTCGCTAATCCTTCAAGCCCTGGCATGCTTCCCTTGGGTTTAATCTTGACGGGCCCAGTTAGCTCCCCTTCCCCCCTCATATCCAGTTTAAAGCCCTGTAAATGAGGCCTGCTATCTCCTGCCCCAAAATTCTTTTCCCCCTCTGGGACAGGTGCATCCCACCTGCCACCACCAGGCCAGGTGTCTC
>JAHREE010000261.1:2610133-2639777 GCA_033628505.1 Tringa tobata | reverse complement strand
TGGCTACACTATTATTTCTGTCCTCGTGTGCAGTCTCTTGACAGAAAGCACAACAGAGTAGTTATGCCTTCAGTCTACCTGAATAGGAACATCCTAAAGGCTGGGTGAGTTTATTGTCTGCTTGCCTAAGTACACTTATGCCTTGGCAAGCGATAGCCACAAGCCTTTTACTCTAGAATGACTGGCTCCTAAACTGACAGACAATTTTCCTCCTGCACCAGGTTGCACAGCACTTTTGTTTTAAAGTTTTCTCTTCCTCTCTCTCCATATATATCAGAGTAGATACCACAAATTCATGACACCCCTCTCCATACAAACTTTCTTCAAACAGGACAGACACTCTGATGAAGTTCCTATGATTAAGAGCCATCAGAAAGAATTTTTTTCTTGTTAGGAAATGTGACTCTCCTAGAGCCCTACATTCACTTCTTGGGAGCAAATGGTATGACTCGAACTAGATGGTGGTGATGGTGGGTAAGTAGTAAAGCTTAACTAAAATATCAGTCTGAGTGAATGAAAAAGCTTTTTCAAAATCCCAAACCTAACATATGTGTGCTTACCTAAATAAAATAATTATTCTGTTACTACAGTTAATGCATATTTAAACTGGTTTCCAAATAAATAGCATTTTCATTTTTTAAATGAGAAATTTCTCAGCCTACAGTTTATCAGATATTGCAAGAAGTATTTCAACAAAATCTAATTTTTTTCATACAAAAAAAAAACCCAAAGCACCCTGTATCTAGTTAGATCAACAGTTTTCATCATTAGATCATACCCTGAAGAGCTATAAAATTTCAGGGACAAAAGTAATCTCTTGGTTCTTTGTCTGCACATTGTTTAGATCAGTGAGGTCCTACTCCATCGCCAAGACTCATATGGGCCATAGCAACACAGATAAGGGACAGCAATGATAACATATACCTTCCCAAGCAGAGAACAGTAGGTATGAAACAAGGAGATGTGCTAGCCTGCAGTGGACATGGGTGACCTTCCACTCACACAACCCATAACTCCACTAGATAAGGGTCTCTACGCAGAGAGCAGCAGAATAGCCCTATCACAGTGCTGACATCCTGTTCACATGCCTCAGGTGAAGTGCAGAACAGCATCGGTATCTCCTTCGGGAGGTGATGATCCAACATTAGAGCAGTGGTGTGTTCAGCCTCAGAAGAGGTGTGATCGGCCGTACTGAGCTCACCAGGGTTCAGCTCATGCAGTGGGCTGAGCAGCTACATCACCCTCTCCACAGCGGTCTGTCAAACACATCTAAAGGCATGGGGAAGCAAGCACTGATCACATCACTCAGCAGCCAACGTGTACCACTCAAATGGCATTACACTGCTGGGAGCCACCACAATGTTGGACCACCATCAGGCAGTGAGAGGAGATTCAAAAGCATCTGCTGCCAGTTGAGGTGCCACCACCCAGGCATCATCTTCACTAGCAGAAGAGTGTATTTCCACCCCCTGTTAACTACCACATTTTTGGTTTCACCAAGTGGTATCTAACTGTAGAAAAGGCCCTGAGGTTTTAGCCCAAGACAGACCTGGTAAAGGTATAATGGCAGGTTATTTCCTAGAAATAAAATTCACAAGTGCTTTCCACTCAGAATCTGGTAGCATCCTTTTAATCGTCTTGGTGACCCTACTGTTAATTTTTATTTAAACTACCCCAGGTTGGTCAGATTGAGGTTCTTAAGGAAGAGCAAAGGCTGCAGGGCACCTCCTTAAGATACTAACAGCCAAATAGTGAGGCTTCACGCTGAAGGAGTTAAATGCAAATATAATGCAAGTTCTGCTCCTACTTATTTCTTCCCAGAACAACAGCAAATGGCTGTTTAAAAAATTACACATTCAAATGCAATAACTTTTAACTTTGGCTGAATTGGTTTGAAAATAATACAGTTCCAATTCAAAACTATTTTGTATCTTATGATCATTGATGGACTTCTTTTGGGAACATTAAAGAGCTGTCAGAACCGTTTTGAACCTTTACGTCATTTCCTCTCCTCCTCAGGAAACAATGGTTCCTACACACACACACACCCCAGAAAAAAAAAAAAAAAGAGAAAAAAAAGAAATGTGCCCATCCTGAAGTAGTTACATGGTCAGGCTGCCCACATAAGATGTGGAGACCTTTGTTTAGGCTGCCACTTTTCTTAATTTTGAAGTGCTTAACTCCAGACCTTTCAGATCACCTGGGAGTGACATAACCATTACAGTATCTGCTCATTTGACACCTCATATCTCTCTCTTTTTCTTTTTTTAAACTAACTTAAATGCTCAGAAATCTCAGGTTTGCACTGATTTAAGCTACAATGTTCACAAAATGGAATTCCTCTTTCTGAACAGCCCTAGTTAACTCCTGCTCAATGTTTTGGATTGACATCCAAATACATTACAGAAATGCAGACTTACACAGACACACACCACCACCATTCCCTGTCTTAAAGCAGATTTGGTTAAGTAGTACATTAGTACCCAAAAAACTGTTTCCTTCTTAGCTTAGTTAAGCAACTTAGAGTATTTTACTTTCAATGATATGATTGTGAAGATAAACACCCCAAAAAAATCCCAACAGCAGTGTGTATATATATATATTATTTTTTTTAATTCATTGGGTACCTTTATAAAAGAAAAGCTGCAGCCTTGGAATTCTCTACAGCATACAGAATTTTTGCAAAATTCTGAAAAAATAAATCCAAAAATCATTATCTGCAGCTATGCCATAAGATGCCATAAGGAAGAATGATATGAATCGTTATTTTTCATGCTGCTGTTTGAAAGGTTTTACTATCAGACTCATCCCATTTTATCTCAAAGATATGAAGCAGTTAATTTTTTCCCTAATTCATTCTTTTGAAGAGCAATTTAAACACCCTAGAGATTAGCTGCCAAAATCTTCATATTTCCTTAGCTTTACAGTATTATCCAGATAAAATTGCATCACTGCAAGCAGATGATGATATACAAGAGATAAAACACAGGGTCAAATATGCTTTTTCATTAAACTTCCACCACCATTTTCTGTTGAAGAGTAGAGGCTGCAGAGGCCATTTCTAATTAACAAAGTCCAGGTCTGGTGCTATTCTGTATTTTTGTGAATAATGTTGGCAGCTACAAAAGCTCTGAAGAGAAATGAGACATAGTAGAGGATGAGCAATTCAGCACAAATCTCAACATGACTTTATGTCAGAAAAGAGCAAATGCAATCCTCAGACATATAGAAAGGAATTAGGAAACAAGAATACAATTTTCCTCCCCAAGTAAGGTATTAGCTACACAGATGCAGGATTAACTGAGAGTTCCAATAACTCATTTCTTTTAAAGGACACCAAAAATTTAGAGATGTTGCTGAGAAGTACAATATTGTCTCAAGGTTATATGAAAACTCAGCATTGAAAGTAAGGAACTCGCTCTGTTTAGCAGATGAAAAGCAATGGCTGGGTGACTTGACTATGACATCTTAAAAAAAAAAAAACCACTTTAAAAAAAAAAATCATCTCAGGCAGAAATTGCAATGTCCTTGGGGCTTTTTATTCAAGCAGAGAAAAGCATAAAACAGAACTTCCAGCTGGAATTTAAAACCAAACACAATGAAATCTGAGATTAGGTACAGATTTTTTTTTAAATCACAGAGGGCATTAACTACTAAAATTAATTGCAAAGGAAATGTTGGTCTGCCTTTTGATATCTTCACATTCAGACTGGATGCCTTTTCAGAAGATGCCCGTAAGACAAAGGCAAGCTGTAGGGTTCAGCACAGAGCTAATAGACTTCTATTCCATCTCTTGCTCCCAAGGTCAGACTATACAAATGATAAGAATGTTTTTTTTAACCTTAAACTCCAGCCAAGAGCAAATCTGAGTGGTGTAGCTGTAAGCACTTTGGATTGGATTCATCTTCCCCAACATCAACTCATCTAGAAGTTTGTTGCCCGAGCTAAACAAGCCAGTAGCTCCTCACAGCTGAGACACTTCCAGAAGTGACCTCTTGCAGTCTGACTGTCTGTCCGTCCCTCTCCCTCCATTAGGTAAGAAGGAAGCCCCAAAGGCTATGCACTTAGGATTTGGGTGGCAGAAGGTCAGCAAGATGAATCCAAAATTTCATGACAGTATGTAGCATTACTAAAAACAAAAGCACAAAATGGATACTCAGATGCTGGGAATGAAATCTCAGCCTGGCTTAAGTCAAGGGGAGGTTTGCCTTTGACTTCAGCGACTCTAAGACTTTTGTCCCTATTTGAATTATATGTCCCTATGTGAATTCCTTGTATGGCAGTTGCACCTACTAGTCTTTTAATCAATGCCTGGGATCCGACAGGGCTGGGTATTCCTTGGAGGAATTCCCAGAAAGGCAGAGCCCTGCTCCAGGTGGTTCAGAGTTTAAAACAAGAACTAGCAGAGAGATATGGGGGCACGGGAGAGCAAAGGGGAACGACCAGACAGTATTTGTCAGATCTGATTGATGACGTGTTAGACACAGTGTTGATCAAACTGCACCATTACTCCAAAGAAATGTTCTATGAAAAGAACTGAAGGGAAGCTGATGAGATGCCTCAGAGATGTACAGAATGTCTCTCCCATCCCAAACGTGCGTGGTGAATTCATCTTACAAGGTATTAGCCTTTAACGCAAAAGTGATACTTCACCATCATGCAATTTGAGTTTCTTTTTCAGTGACAGATTTAAAAATTTAACATGTGTAGCAGAGCACAGCTGAAGTGTTTCCTTACTAAAGAAATTCACAGCATTAACCTATAATAACATTGCAAGGTGACAGCTCATTTTCTGATGGTCTATCACCACAGCACAGATTTCCAGCCTAACTGCTAGATAAGACTTTTTGCTTATTTTAACTACCCCCTCCAAAAAAGAAATAAAATCCAAAAAGAGAAGCCATGATTCCCCCCTTACTGCTTCTTGCATTGAAGAACTCATTTCTGTAAGAACTCACGAAGCTAAATGCAAAATTTAAAATGTGCATTTTACATGTGTAAAAATAGCTAGTGAATAAACGTTTTCTCTTCTAAGATAATCCTATAAATTTATTTACCACTAGAGTAGACTCTGAATACAAGCCAAAGAAATATTTTGGAAAGTCTAGACAGCTGTGCATGATGCAGTTTTCCAGAAATTTACCCCAAACACTTGAGAGAGAAAGGCATAATTGGAAAAAGAGGACAGAGCCACTGAAGAACAAGAAATTAAGGGACTAAAGTAATACAAGAGCAAAAATGGACAGATAACACAGATACATCAGCAATTACATGTGATTTAAAGCTAACTGATAAGCATGTCTTATGTGATCATTAGAGATAATTTTAAAGGACAAATACAGGGCATTACAAGTTTGAAAAAGGACAACTAGATAACTTCCTCAGACCAAACAGAGACAAGTGAAGCAATGCCTCAAACCTGGAAATTATTCTTTTCTGTTAAGCCCAGTTCTGTTAACAGCCACAGCATGTCTAGTTTTGGGGGCACATTTCTGCACCCATGCAGGGAGGACCCCTTTAATTCTAGCTCCTGAGCTTTGGGATAGAGCTATAACTCAATTAAAAAAAAATTAAAAAGGAAAAAAAAATGAAGTAGGAAAAAAAAACCCAACATAATCACAACAAAATCCACATTCTTTTCTTTGAGTCCTTTCAAACTACAAATGCATTTTGTATTTCCAAAGAATTATGAGTTGACATTGAACAGCTGATCTCCCCCCGCAGCTTTTGAGAGGCAGAAAAAAAATTCAGACAATGCAGTAAACAATGTTGAAATACTAACAAGTCTGAGATTAGGAAAAAATACCTTCTAATCAGTGTTTAGCAAAACCTGCTACAATAGAAATTATGAATTTGCATTTAATTCATATCTCCAGTATTAGTGGTCTTCATAGCACCCACTGACTTTTTAATCTCAACGATAATATGGAAGAACAACTGCATTTTAGGTTTCTGTTAGCAGTCTGAGGGATGCAGGTTAGTAGCAAGGACAGGACTAAAGTTTCAAGCTTCACTATAGACTAATCCAAAAAACAGGTTTAATTAATGGAAAATGAGACAAAGCCATAACCTGGTAGTATAATTTCTACAAAGAATACCCTGTCTTACCAACAATTAATTTTTTTAATAAATATGAGTGTTGATATGACTGCTGAAAACACTGCTTTCTGCATATTCACCGTCTAATCAGGGCCACTAGTACAGAGATTTGCAGCTGGGCACAAACTCTAAACATTTAAAAGCATCCACCCTGCTTTCTTTCACAGAAACCATCATGCACCTAACAGCCAATGCTGCCCTTAAGGCAAGCCTTACATATTTAACATATACAGGTATATATTAAATATATACAGTTAATTAAAACCTGGAAACGAGACTACTTTGTGGCCATAATACACTTCATCCTGAAGTATCAGCTGAAGCCCCTTTGAAGCCCACGCATGAGCATCCAGCTCCTTGTTCAACCAAGAAGAGGTACATAACCCTAAACCCATCGCACTAAGCATTAAACTCAAGTCCCTTTGAGCAACTCATCCAGCACGTGATGGAATACAGAAGCCTCATCTATCACATTAAAGCAGGAAAACACAGAAAGGAAAGTGAAAAGGATCATCAAAATATTTAGTTTCATACATTCACTCTTGCAGAATGGGCTATGAATGCTGAAATTACTGCACTGTCTGACACAGAAATGTCACTAAATGATCAGCTAACAAGCAGGGAAGTTGGTCTCTCTCTCAGCTGTACCACGTGTCTGATGCTCGGTTAGCCCCTGGGTTCAACCAAGACTACAGCCGAAATAAAGGCACAGTTTTCTGCTGAATTACTGAGTCTTTTTCTCGCCCACTGCCAGCTCTCCTGCACTCAGAAAAGAGGGCAGAAAAAGCAACGTTTTAGGATTCCATGCTCAGAATTTTATGGTAGAGGCACCAGTTAAAAAGGAAAAATAAGACTTTTCTAAATGTCACTTTCAACTAGTTGCCAATAGATAGGGAAAGTCATGCTGAGTTCACCACTTCCCACACACCCTCGGAAAAAAACATTCCAGAAGCTCCATTACCGCCTCGGTTACATTTCCACAGCTGAGCTACTGACATTGTAGCACTGAAGAAAGAGCATTGTTTAACGCCTTATTTACCCAAACGCAGCTAAGAAGCTTCTGATGCCTTTCAGGATGTTATCAGCAGAAGCAGCACATTTTATACAGCCAAGGCATATAGCAGAGAGACACACTATTCGTGGTTATTCATTTTATACAGCCAAGGCATATAGCAGAGAGACACACTATTCGTGGTTATTCATTTTATACAGCCAAAGCATATAGCAGAGAGACACACTATTCGTGGTTATTCATTTTATACAGCCAAAGCATATAGCAGAGAGACACGCTATTCAAGGCTTCTTCCCACAGTCCTGCAGCCTGCACATTTCTAACCACATGGGGAGTGACATGAAGCCAGATAAATACATAGTGCTAAAAATGCAAAATTTTCTCCCAAGGTAAGCAGGAGCCACAGCCCTGAAAAGACTGCCTGGGCTGCTCCACGCAAGTCTCACCCACCCACTCAGCACTTACCCAGCTACAAGCAAAATCCAGGAGCAGCCTTCTCCTCAGGGTATCCCAACTTCTTCTCTCACATGGAAACAAGTCTTTACTACTCCAGTACTAATAAAGCAGCACAACCTTCTTAAAACCCCTAGGAGGCCAGCACTAAAGCACTAAGCATCCCAAACGACCTTCCCTGCTAAGGGCAGCACAATTTACAACCCACTACGTTAGCATAAACCTATTTTCACCTGTAACAGCAGCCGATGCTCCAGAGTGTGACCCCCTGTCGTTCCAGCATCACTTCAGCGTGGGAAGGTTGAAGTCCAGCAGAGGAGCAGAGCAGGCAGCTGGGAGTTAGCTTGTCTCGGTTTTTTTTTACTGCAAACATGGCAGGATTGTTTATTTATTTGTTTTAACCTCCTTGGAACAGCAAAACCCTCCCGAAGAAACATAACAGACCCTGAGCCAAAGCACACCCTTAATCACAGCTCTTGTGCTGTCAGCTGGCCTATATTGAGCGGGCCCAGCCTTCAGGGACACACAGCTGAACCAGACAGACTGCCTAAAGCTCTCAAAAGCAGCTGCTTTTTACTTTGCATAGTACTGGAAGCATACAGATCAAAGCAGGAGTTACCAGCTTTGGTGTGAAAACTAAGGCAGGAAAATAGCTCCTTGATTATTGCTTAAGATCAATCTGTGGTTTGTTTTTTTAATCAGGATCCACGTGGTTTCTTGGTTGTAACCACAGGACATCCTGTGTTGGGTTTGCATGGCAAGGCTTTGGTAGCAAGGGGGCTAGTGGGATGGGTTCTCTGAGAAGCTTCTAGAAGCTTCCCCCACATTCGATAGAGCTGCTGGCCAAGGCTGAGCCCATCAGTGATGGTGGTACTGCCTCTGTGATAACAGACTTAAGGGGCGGAGGGAGAGAGCACATGGGACCAACCTGCAGTGGAACAGCAACAGCTGGAGAGAAAGGAATGAGAATATGTGAAACAGCCCTTCAGGTGCCAAGGTCAGTGAAGAAGAAAGGGGAGAAGGTTTTACAGGTGCTGGGGCAGAGATTCCCCTGTAACCTGTAGTGAAGAACATGGCGAGGCAGGCTGTTCCCCTGCAGCCCATCAAGGTCCGTGATGGAGCAGATAACCACCTGCAACCTGTGGAGGACCCCACATTGGAGAAAGCAGATGTGCCCAAAGGAGGCTGTGACTCCATGGAGAGCCCATGCTGGAGCAGGCTCCCATTAGGACCTGTGGTCCCATGTAGAGAGAGAAGCCCATGATGGAGCAGGTTTGCTGGTAGGACTTGTGATCCTAGGAGGGACACTAGCTGGAACAATCTGTTGCTGAAGGACTGCGCCCTGTGGAAGGGACTCACACTGGAGCAGTTTGTGAAGAACTGCAGCCTGTCAGAAGGACTCACACTGGAGAAGTTTGTGGAGAACTGTCTCCCATGGGAGGGACTCCAGCCTGGAGCAGGGGAGAAGTATGAGGAGTCCTTCCCCAGAAGAAGAAGGAGTGGCAGAGACAAAATGTGACAAACTGACCACAAACCCCATTCCCAGGCACCACGCAGGGGGAGGAATGAAGTGGAGCCCAGGAAAAAGGGAGGGGAAGGTGTTTTAAGATTTGATTTTACTTTCTCATTACTCTAGTCCGATTTGATTGGCAAGAAATTAAATTAATTTTCCCCAAGTTGAGTCCATTTCACCATGGTGGTAATTGCTGAGTGATCTCACTGTCCTTATCTCAGCCCATGAGCCCTTCCTTATATTTTCTCTCCCCTGCTCAGCTGAGGAGGGGAGTGATAGAGTGGCTTGATGGGCATCCAGCCCGGGTCAATCCACCACACAGCTCTACCCCTCAAGACTTAACCTCCTTTCTCTTTTACAGCCTATTTATTTCTGACCTGGTCCTGTTGCTATGCCAAGCCCGTATAAAAAGACTCCCATACATTATTCTTTTCCATACCATATTACTAAACCCCTGTAAGGGGTGATTAAGGACTGTAGACTTTCCTTTTCAAGGTCTTTTCTCAGGACTGCATTAAGGACCAATCAGGCAACCAGTAGCAGGCAGTGAGGAATGGGGAAGGGACGATCAATAGGTAAAGGCAGTAATCCCTTATTCGGGAAAAACAACAGCAGGCTTAATTATCCCTGTGGTCTCATGGTGGGATTTCAGGGACAGTAAGAATACCTAGTCTCTTTGGACTGCTGTAAATTCATTCCTGTAAACCCCAATCGTGCAGAGAAACTGGGTCAGCCTGGTTTTCTTCAAATGCATCGAGCCGGGCTCTTATCCTGAGGTGCTCTCTCTAGAAAAAAAAAAAGCTACCAAAATTCCACTGCTCTTTAGATATTGCTTCATCCAGAAGACAGGGGGCTCAGCCCTAACAGCACATGACTTGACCTCCAGTCAGGCATTCAGTGATGCAGGAGCAGCCACCACCAGATTTCACGTACACACATAGGCATATTCCCCAGATCGTCTCATTGTATGTTCGGCGCTAAAAACTGTCACTTTATGCAATACCGAATCCATATGAATTAAAAATGAGCTTCTTCACGACTGTCTGTGTATACCTATAATAAAAGACTTCAACATTCAGAACTTGTGGGAAAGTCTGTGTCATTCATAAATTATGAACAAGACTTCTTTAAGCCAGGGTAATTACTACAGGTATACAGCACTATGCAGAAATGTAATATTGACATAGAAATGCCTCACTAAAATGTCAATATTATAAATCCTACAATAACTGCTTAGATTATTTTGGATGAGAACTTTAGCAGATACGAAACTACACAGCTTTTTTTTTTTGATGCTGACAGAGGCTGTACAATTTACTATCCGTAAGTTACAATCATTTTTCTGCTGCTTTCTGGTCCTCTGTTGCATACATTACTGAGTACAATTACCTGCACATCTTATGAAGACTGTAAGAAAAAATAAAATCTTGCAATGCAGTTCATTTTCGTTCACAAGCCACTAAAAATATTTACAGATAGGAGAAATATTTTAGAAATATTTTATGTGATTATGGCCAAAATGAGGAAATTATGGCCAAAACATCAACAACAAAGAAGTCTGTTGCAGAAGATATAAATCATATTTTAATTTGAAATAAACAATTACTACAAACCTTTTTCCCCCATGCTTTCTCAAACTACGTTGTACCCCTGTTACAAAGATGGTAAAAACCTGCCTACTCTGAATGGTATAGATATGTAGACAAAATTGAGACAGCATGGGAAATAAAAAAGACTTCCACTGGAATTGAAAGGAAATACTATAATTTATTTCAAATCATTTTAAGCTTAATTTAGAAACTGTTTCATTTCAGCCAGTTACAAATGCAGGTGGAATTTCTACATCACAGCCAGAATTATTGTGATCACAAATATAGCAGTGATTGCTGCAAACAGCAAGATTTTTACATTTGTTTGAGATGCCGTCTCATCCCAGTTCTTGCTATATATAAATCACTATACCTAGAGACAGAGAAGACGGGGAGGGGTTGCTGGTTTTGTTGTTCTTTGCTTTTGAGGGAAAGAGAACCAACATTCTCTGTTTTCTCTCCCTTTGCTCCTGGCAGGTCATGGGTCACAGAGCTCGCAGAAGATCTCTCTTTACAGACATGGCACATGCAGCCCCGTGCAGCTCGGTGGAAAGGATGTACGTTGTAGGTGTCCTGCTCTTTCATGGCCATCTATCTGCCCTTTTAATGTTGTCTGTTCCTGTGGAATCAGAGGGCTGCACTGGTAGAAGTTTCATATTTAGATTACACTTATTACTGGATAAAGTTAAGAGGAAAAACAACAAGCTCAGCATACTTCATTGAAGATATGGTTAAACAAATCTTTAGCAATGAGATCATGCAAACGCAAACAACTGACTGTACTCTGCTTATCTAACACCTACATTCCAGTTCCAGCTAGCACAGGAGGTCTTCCACAGGTTTCTAAAGCTTATTCCGCAAGGACAATCCAGTGTGCAGCCTTCCCTGGTGAGATGTTCCTTCCATAAATCTGATCTCTTGCTTTGCTTTCCTTGATTTCATCTTTATGAACATGATGACGGAATTCAAATGGAGAAGCAAAGATCCTCCATGGATTTCACACGTACACTTGGAGTTTTGAAGCCAGTTTTAAGAGCTCCTTTACTTAGACTCACAGCATGGTTGAGGGGGAAGGGACCTCTGGATGTCATCTGGTCCAATCTTCTAATCAAGCAGGGCCACCTAGAGCCCTTTGTCTAAGACCATATACTTCTTTGCTAAATTAATGTTGCTTTAACAGGCCTTGCCTCTATAAGACTCTTAAAGGAGCTTTATCTGTTTGAGGCTTTTGAGAGTAAAGTGGGTCTCTGAAGTACATATTTTTGTCCCTGTTTGCTTCTACAGTCGATGGGTTTCAGACATCACCTGTAAAAGAATCCTTCACAAACTACAGAACATAGAAGTTCCTTAGCTCCCCCAGCTTGAACAACTTAAAATGAGACTTTTTTTAATATTTTCATAATAGCTCTCAATAGAGGTATTAGAGAAAAAGACTAGCTATACAATGTTTCTGATGGTCCCTTAGTTCAAGTTATGTTGAACAGATTATGAAAGATGTCCTGTGACATACTAACAGGTGATTAAATGAGGGACTGATGTGCCCATGTTTCCTTCCTATGTCAGAGTTAAGAATTTGGCTCTCAGACCATTTGTTGACTTGGAGGGAGTTTTAAAGTATATTAGCTAAACGTTTGAGCTAACACTTGCAAAAAGGCACAACTTTTAGATTAGCCATGAGGACCAGATTTTGCTCTTATCTGTTCCAGTGTGAGAAGCTGCCTGGTTTGTAAAAGCTGACACTTGTACTGGTGCCCTTTTCACGCCGTGCTGCACTGAGGCAAAAGCCTTCTCACAACTATCACAGAAGAACATCTCCTTTATGCAAACAGATCCCAAACTTGACAATGAGAAAGGAATTTAGCTGTAAACCTCATTAGGATGCATTTCAGCATGGAAGGTGACCCAAGTTCAGTAATGCAAATTTAGACCTAACTATCCCGGGCAAACACAAGCAGTAGGTCTTAACCTGCTTCCTATGGGCTCTTAAAGTTTCACCTTTTTCTAATAACTTGGAATCTGCTAGTTAATTATGACCAAATTTGACTGAAGGATAAAGATTGCAAAAGTGATTAATGTCTCCTACCAGCTCTGTAAAAATAGACAGCCAAGGGTAGCTATCTTGATATTAAATTTACCAAAAAAAAAGCAGCAAGAATACTAACTTTGCTTTTGAAAAAGTAATATGCAATAATTTTATGAGAACAGATGGGTTTACATCTTATAAGAACAACACAAAAATCAAACTACAAACTGCACTGCTAGGGCACCAGTTGATTTTTGACTCCGAAGGCAGAGCACTGCCCACTGAGTCACCAGTGCTTCCAGTCTGCTGCCAAGTCCTCCCATCAAAACACTTTCTAGCTCTGGGAACATCATCATGACATTCACTATTTGAGTTGCGTGACTTAACACTGCGAAGGATCAAATTATTTGCTAGCAAAATTCCGATGATTTCAGGAGAGGTGCAGCAGCAGAGAATTCAGGTCATAATTCACAGTGCTGTCATGGAGCCCAACCTTTTTATTTTAAAAAAAACACTTGCTGTACCTGGCTCTGCATCTGCATGCCTTATGAGAACAGGTTAAAATCACATTCTGTGTTAATATCAGGGCATTTGGCTGCAAGCCACAACATGCTCTTTATAATAACAACCTGCTCACTGGAAGAGGTTTTGGTCATGGATAGGTTAAACCCACAAAATAGAAGCATAATTACTATGGTTACCAGAGTAGAAATAGAACGGGGATTGAATAAAAGATTCAGAAATTACTGTCTTCTTCATTAGCAACAATCTGCCGAGGTTGCTTGCATTCTTGTATTACTTACTGGAAGCCCAGTACTCTAAAACCCTGAATTATGATGTGACATTCTCAGTCATACTCACCTTCACCATCATGTCACCAGCTGTCAGCTTCCTGAAAAAGTAAAGTTTGCGTTCACTGAAGGAATAAGTTTTTTATTATTGGGAAAAAATTTGGAGGAATAAGGTATCTTTTAGATACCTAACTTTAAATTTCAGAGTCATTAATACCACTTTTGGCAGATTTTTAACAAAGGCTACAAAGAAGATTGTGGAAGAGGTCTCTGAAGACCTCTGAAGATCAGCTTCCCTTACATATGGGAAAGATGGACAGAAGGAGCCTTCAGACCTTGATGAACCCCATGGACAGGAGGACCCATGTTACTTTGTACCTTACGTTGTCCTACCACCACTCGCAGCAACCTGAGGGCCGGATGACGCTCCTCCTGTGAAGGGGGTGAAGAACAGCTGTTGAAGGACTGTGACATGCCAAAGCAACCAAACGCTTTATCCTGCCCCTAGGCCCAAGCTGCCTCGTGGGTGAAGGCAGGATTCAGAGTCACCACCGTCTCACAAACCCCATCTGGAAACAAAAGCCTACCTCTTGCAGCTACAGCAGCTGGATCACCCCAGCAGCAGTGCACTGGCAGCGCACAGCACAGATAATTTTGTGTGCTCCACAAGCGAAGTGGGTGCAGAGCACCAGGGGACCAGTGGTTTACTTTGCATCATTTTGCTCCTTTTCCCCTTAGACGAAATAGTGACAGCTGAAACTCACTCCTACTGAGAAGGGTCTGGAATCAAACGAGGGTGCGTTGCATAAGAGCTCGACACTGCAACAAAAGATGCACAAACCAGTGATCTCGTTTCAGGGTTTTTCACCACTGCCTACACAAACAAAGCTAAAGGTTTGTGACAGCTGCTTGTGTTTCGATTATCTCTTTTGGGATCTCAGAGTTCAAAACCACATTCTAAAGAAGCAACTGGCAGAAGGAAATTATTTCTAACAGCCCATCCACAGAAGAGGCCCCATTATTATTATTAATTACTCATATTGCCATAGAACCTAATTGTCCCAGCCAAGAATAGAGGCTCAGTGTGTTACACTCAATACAAACAGGCGGATGAGAGCAGGCCTTGCCCCACAGACCTTGCCCTCTACAAACTCCACGTTAACCATTGCCAGCTCTGCAAGAAGCCGGGTTTAGTGGTCAACGTACCCTGTGAGATTTTAGCCAGCCTGAGCTCCCAAAGAACTGCAGAAGTTATGCCTTGCAGAATTAAATAAAGATTTCCCACGTACTCTCATTATAAAGGGCATCCCACATGCCGGAGCTCAATACAGTAAAGCATGTCATTTAACTTTTCCTCACTGCAGCAACATGAACAAGGGGTACTTTGTGGGGTGAGGCTACCCCAAGACAGCGGGCAAAGAGAGGCGAGATGCATTCTGCACAGGGAGAGGCAGCTGGCATTTGGTCCTCCCCCTCCATGGACAACTAAACGTGGGGAAAGAGCAAGGAAAAAAATGAAGCGTTTCAACCAGCTGCAGGGATTAGTAGGTGCTGATGTGAAAATCTGTGTCACAGCAGAGAAGAGTTGTGGTTCAGAAAGGGATGAGTGGGAAGGAGTAGGAAGAGTGTTACAAATACCAGGATGGCAGCCAGGAGGGGTCGGCTTCCAGAGCAGGAGAGGGCAGAGCAGAAAGGGCAGCTGGGGGTGAGAGATGGCGACGTATCCTGGGATCCCAAGTACCCTCCATGTCCTCTGGGATCACCAAAGTGCATGGGAGAGGGACCATGAGAGGACAGTAAGGCGAAAGGGGCAGTTCCACGGGAGGCAGAGATGCAGGAGGAGAGCTACTGATGGTCTCTAATGGCAAGGGCTTCGCCACTGAAACGCTGCCAAATAATGAATTAAGAAACCAAGCAGGTTTCCGTAAGCTTTTCACCCTCATTTTTCCTTTAGTTTGGATTGTGTTGCAGTAGCGAAATTACCGGCAAAACCATTCCTAAATGGCCTTACTGGTCACGCTGGCACCAGTGGGAAGTACTGCCAGTGCACCCACTGGTCAGTGAGCACAGGGCAGTTGATTGCTTTGGCTTTCTGGTTGACTGGCTTTTTAAAATGGAAGCTTCTCTGGAAAATAAATTATTTGACTAGATCTGAGAAAAATCTGTGTTTTCTTTGTGATTTAGCCACGGATTTCCTATGAAATTATGGCTGAACAACCTACCCCTCCACAGCTCCTGGGCCTCCATTACTCATTTGTAAATTCCCCTTATTATTCCTTAATAGCAAAGCCCTGACAAGGTTGTCTATTCCCACTGTAAAATATCTAAGCTTTTATTTATATCCCTGAAACTCATTGTGCCAAGCATCGCAGAATCCCCAGGTAACTACTGCCAAGCAATAAATAACAATTTATCCCACCCTGCTGAGACTAGTGGGCAAAACAGCCCCTCAGGAAAGAAGCCATACTTTGATTTTTTTCAGAATGTTTCCACTTTAGCGATCTGTTCCTTCACAGGGTAACAAAGAACTAAACCTGTTTACTAACGAAATTACTTTTTAATTAGCTACAAACCATTTTATGCTGATGCACGTTTTCATTACTACTATATACGTGTGTCACCGGTCAGACACATGCCATCAGTGGTTACTCCAGTGAATTTTATTTCGCCGTAGGCTCTTCCCCCTAAAGACCCCAACCAATGCCATCGACCGACGAGGCTGGATGAGGTACCCATCCCTCTGGCAGCAGCCAAGGTCATGCTGACTCACTCCCTCTGGCTTTTCCCCCGCACCCAGCCAGTGCCAGCGCTCCGGTAAGTGCTTGACTATTCATAACGCTGTCACTTGCAAAGCTGCAATTCCTTTCTCCACGGACAGCACAAAGCATTGGACTGCAAGCTCCTAAAAATGTTGCTTATCAGATTTTGGACTCCTTTTTAAGTGGTAGATTACTTTCCGCTAAAAAAAAAAAAACAAGTGATGATGGACTTGAAATAGAGGCATCGCACTTTCGAGCGGAGAGCTTTCCTAAGGAACAGCTGAGCTGAGGAACCTGGCAGGAGAGAAGTCTCTGCCACAGGGTTTTGGGGCAGAACTCAGGTTCTCTTTTTCCAAACTCACTTCTTCAGAGTGGAGTAATTAATATCCGCATCCTTGGGTAACAGCAAGAAAGCAGCAACTGTTGATACCCAGCCCAGCTTCAGCTGTGGGTGTCGAACTCAAGCCCTCACTGGTAAAGAAACCAGGGGCCCATTTCAAGACAAATCTTGCAAATAAGGGATCTTCACAGAATAAGAAGTGTACACAGCATGATCTTTAACTGCAGCTGTTCCTGTTACACCCAGGGAAGGGTTATTTATACCCAAAGAAGGTTTCTATGCTCATTTTAGATTTAAGTTTCTTCTCATCAGTCTAGTCTGCTCCAAAAGCAAATTCAACAGCCATAAAACAAAGGAATGACTCTCAGTGTATCTAATCTCAGCCCAAGGAACAGTGAGTAAAGTACATTTCAAACACCGAGTGCCAAAGCTATACTCAAGGCATCACTGCATTTTCTTTTCTTGAATAAATATCTCTCCACAAGCAAGAAGACAAAATCACAAATCATGAAGCAGTGTTAATTAGATTACAGCAAAAAAAAGTTTAAAGCCAGGAGCCTAAATGTGAATTCCAAAATCTACGTATAGTCATCCAAACAGGTGTAACCTGCAATTTCAAAGTATGTGGGCAAAAAGAAGGCACACAGGTTTCAATACAAGGTTGCTCGGCCCACTTAATAAAGCAAGCCCAACGTTTTCCATGACAACTAAAATGTAAACTTTAAGGTACAAATTTCCAAGTATCTAAGTTTGACAATCCAGTTCTATCACTTTAAAATTTATTTTATTTTAGAAATAGAATCATAGAATGGTTAGAGTTGGAAGGGACCTTAAAGATCATTGAGTTCCAACCCCCCTGCCATGGGCAGGGACACCTCCCACCAGACCAGGTTGCTCAAAGCCCCATCCAGCCTGGCCTTGGACACTTCCAGGGATGGGGCATCCACAGCTTCCCTGGGCAACCTGTTCCAGTGCCTCACCAGCCTCACACTAAAGAATTTTTTTCTGGTATCTAATCTAAATCTAAGCATCATTGTAACTTCAAATTCAGCACATTTGGGGAAAAAATATTATCACTCAACTGTGTTGTTCCAGATTTGCTACTATTTTTACACAGCCGAGCTTACAGCATGTTAAGTGAAAGTTTTGTTATTATCAGATGGCAACCACCAGCCCTTAAGTGGCAGAAAAAAATGAAAACTTACCTAATGCTCAAGGAATGGAATTACCTAATGCCCAAAGTACTACACTCCTAATAGACATCATGTGCCCCCATCTCTCATATTGGTATACATAGACAATTATATTCCATCTAACTAGTGTTTCTCTTCTGTATAGTTATATATCATACATTTTATTTCAGGGAGGAGTCCTTGTTATCATATCCTTACATTTAACTTAAAAATTTGTCACCAGGGACCCAGATTTCTGAGTGAGATTTTATGGATTAGTAATTGATTTAGTGCACATTTTTAGCTCGCTGCAGATGGAAGATACGTGACAGCTCTTTCCTTCAGGTTTCTGCTAGGTTTTGTTTGAGTTTGGTTTTTTTCCCTTGCCTTTACACATTTGGGGCTAGCAAAGTGCACGCATGTGATCAGCTACTGAAACTCAGCTGAGTTATGACAATTCACCAAGGTGCAAGGATAAGATCGCACATTTGAAACCCTGTAATTATAACTATGCCAGCTCTCCCTTCTTTGGTGAGAAGAAATCTCAATTCTCAGTTTATAACACTTTTTGTCACTTGCATCTTGATGACAGTGAGGTTTGGCAGCAGGTGGTGGGTACAGACTCAAAAATTAAATCATTGCCCCATTTTACCTTTGACTTACCCATGTAGCCAGGACTTCAACACTGGTCTTCAGGTCATACCTGCTCTAAATGACCCTGAATATAGGGCACCGTCCTGAATATAGGGTATGTTGTTACAGATAGCATTCTTCACATGAGATGCTTAAATAAAACATTTCCTAACTGTAGGTGGGAATCACATACAATTATCAAAGAAAGAAAGGAATAAATGCTGATGTTCCCCTCAACTAAACTTGGATGAGCCCTGCATGTTTGCCATTGCTGTGCAGACATGTGGAATTATCCAGAACAGTGCAATCTTTTAATGCTTTCTAAAAACTCTGTGAGGTATTCAGGGTATGAGAAAACCTCTTCCCACCCACCTGAAAAAAAACCCAACTCAGCTAGTCTATATTAAAACTATGAATTATACAAACTACAGGCTACTGAGAGCACATTAATAATAAGAAAAAACATAGATTCAAGTTGGGCAACAGTGGTTGAGTATCCTGGATTAGTCATCAAACTGAGAACCAGAGCTATGCCTACACAGACAGCATAACCCAGTTGTGAACTCCCCGCGTACCCCCATACTAAACGAATTAGCTCTCTTCCAACTCGAATGCCCAAAGGTTGAGAGCTCCTTCTTGCTGGAAATATGGGGCCAGGATTCAGTGCAGCTTGGCATCCTGCATCTTGCCTTGTGGCTGTGAGTAGACAAGACTCCAGTCCTGAGCAAGACTAAATCCAAATCCTGCTGTGTTCACGGTTGGCCAACAGCCAAACTTTTATAAATTAATTATTTCACCAAGCCACCTGTTCCCTTTGCCTGACCCAAATTCTCTTTACTCTTAGAGGCTTAGTGATCCTTTTCCGTCTTCCTTTCTCTGACTACTAGGAGCTGGTTTTCCTCCTCTAAGTACCCAAAACAGAAGTTAAAAATCCAAGGGTTAACAAGTTCCAGCTGGTAACCATTACCCAGTGATGACAAACAGCACTTCATGGGTCATTCTCAGTACACCTACATTTAAATCCATCCAGAGTGACTAGGGGACCCAAGGAAAGGCTGTTTGGTGTGGACAAACTTCCCAGAGTGCATAATGAATGCATGGCATTGCCTCTGCTAACTGTGTGTCCTCTATGAGCTCTGAGAGACCACAAAACTAAAAAGAAACAAACACAGACAAAAAAAAAGAACAGGAAGAAAAGATGAAGTTTATATAAATTAATTGAAAACTCCCCTGAAGTGATTGACTGAAGTGAAAGATGACTAACTCTGGTAACTGAGGGCTTCTTTTATGCTTCTTGGTTAAGCACAGTGCTGTATATGTTACCGCTAGCACTGGGAAACTACTTGCTGTGCAGATGTGTTTAACACATCTGTACAGTGCAGAGGCAAATTAGGTGTGATTCAGGAGAGAGAAGGCGATGGGGAGGGTACGGCAGGACGGGGTGGGCAACGGGCCCCACTCCCAGCCCTGATCACAAGGACTGAGCACATTATCTAACCCCACTGGCCATCAGTTTTCCTGTCTGGGGTTAAATAAATAAGCAACCCCAGAAACCATACAGTAATTAAAAAAAAAAAAAAAAAAAAAAAAGGGTTGATTTTTACAAAACCTTATGAGAAGGTATCTTCTTCCGGTGTACGCCTTCAGCCAAACCAATTTCAAAGCCACCTTAAAAGTGATCTTTCCAAGGATTATTTTAATAACAAGGCTGCTACAAAGCAGAGCTGACAAATCCTCTGCTGTTTCACTTTCACCCCTTTTTAAAACAACATTTCTAAGTACTTCTAGGATTCCCTCAAGTCATTACGATATCCAAGCAGAGTATGGAAGGTCTAGTTTGTCACAAATGGCCAGATTTCTTACATTCACACAATGACATTTTTTAATATAAGAAATTCAGCTCCATGTCTCATGGAGCAGCAAATTGACACCGATTAAGATGTAGAGCAGAGACTGAAAAAGGGAAGATAAAAAAGTACATAAGCCATCATGGACAGGAGACGGATGCTGTACAAGAATGAGAGGCACTAAATGAAAGGCTGCAGACAGAGAGGGAGGAACCACAAGAGAGAAGCAGAAAACGGGACTGGTCCAATTTCAGTCTCAGTGAAATCCTTTTGGTGTTAATGGTCTTCATAGGTCTGTCCCAAAACCATAGGCCTGCTTCTTCCTTTTAAGTTAATTAAATTTTGATAGTGAAACAAATTCAGAAACACAAATAACCATAATCCCAAAATTATTTTTTAATGCTACCCTCTGTAGAGAAGTAGACTTCCCATTAAAACACTAATCTGCAAACTAGCTTAATTTCTTCCTGCTTACTTCAGCTTTAAGCACCTGCCCTTGCTGAGATGCATTTTTCACCTTCTGACTAGTCCTAACTACTTCCATCTGTAGCTGGTCTGTACTCACAGACTGCTTTCACAGTACAGAATGAAAAATCGCTGGTTTCTCCTCATTGTCATCTGCTGCTGGTGATGCAAGTGGGTAAAGGGACAAAGGGCACATTCATGTCTCTACGTGCCGTATCAATTCCCCTAAATTAGGAATATACCCTCTCTCCTCCCCCATGAAATAGAGGGTTGTTGAGTTCAGAAGGAAATGAGGAAAGAAGAGGAGAATGACAGTCTGGCCACAAACATAAGACAGTTCAGCAGAAATGAATGCATGCTTTTCAGTCTCTGCCATTATAAATTAAAATCATCCCAAAGCAAAAATGTACGATACAGAATTTTATTGAATTAAACATTACCCCCTCCGGTATCAGACAAATACGGAAGGGAAATCCATAGCAAAGGCAACTGTGCAGCAAAGCCCTACGATGTAGCAGAGCCACAAGGGATGCAGGAACAAGTGGTGAATCAGTTTTATTCCCGTTGCCCCGAACCCAACACCAATGCAAAAACACGAGAGAAAACAAGGTGCTGAAGAATGAAGATATCTGAGCTCGTTTGAAAAAACTGAGAGGTTGCTCAAGAAGAAAGCTCTTTTTCTAGAAGCCCTCAATACAGCCAGAAAAACATGATCTTGCATGTATTTTCCTCCAACTGCCAATTGCATAAAGTAAATAAAAGTTGCCCAGGTGCAAATTTAGTCTATACATCTGACTTTGAGAATGCTCCTCATTTTACCATGATGAATGTTTACAAATTACTGTTTTATGCCAAATCTTATTTTCTTCACCATCATTTTGCCCCTAGTTGCACTTTCAATAAAGCCAGGTGTGCGACCTGACTGCTGTGGTACGTACAGACCAAAAGAAAAGCTACAGTGCAATACAGAAGGGAAAGAAGAATATTTTACCTAAAGGAAGATGAAAAGATGGTAGCAAATTATTTTTTTTTAATTAATTGCAAAAGGCCTAATTCCAAACAGATGCAGACTTTTAGATTAACATCTCTTCAGTGAGTCCTAATTTTACATTCTCAAGCTTTAGACAGGAAGTACTTCACAACAATAATGCGTGGCTGACCCCTTAACACTTCAATCTGTTATTTTGTATTTGGTACTAATCAAAAATTTTCTAGAAAACCTACAGAAAATTAACTTTTCCGTGACATAAAATCCAGTTGCACCTTCCAGTTACTTCAGAGGAGTTCAACACAGATGACTGATTCAATCAGAATCCCTTAGATTAGAGAGGGATTTCTTAGATGAAAGACTGAAAGTAAGAAAATAATTTAACTGAACTCTATCTAGGAGTAGATTTACTTTAGGAGTATGCGAGCCCCCAGTTTTTAAAGCTGACTATCATTGTTTAAGGGGAATGTAGGAGGTCTAAAAATCACAGGTTTATCTGTACTGGCTCATAAGGATACGATGCAATTACTGAGAGCAACTGACGACAGAGGTCCCTGGAAAAAAATAAAATAGGTTCATCTATGTTTTTCTTTGCATGCTGCCAAAGCTCCAACAATAGCCCTAATTTCCCTTAAGATGATTTCAGCTGCTTATGTTTTCTGTAGGCTAATGCACAGGACTCATTTCCTCTTAGAGGAAGCAATCCTGCCGTAATTTGATGAGCGCCTCTTAACATCAGTACCTGTTTAAGCAGTTCATCCCGTCCCCCTCCTTTCCTCAGCCTTCATCCCTACCCTCGTGCTGACTTTCTGGCAATACAGGTAAAACGGTTTGCGGGAATGTATTGTGAACCAGATCATGTCCCCAATCTGGGTTACAGGCAGCATACATCCCCTCCTCGGTTATTTTTAACTGAGGTCAGTTTTCTACCCCGGTGTGACAGTATAAACAGTTGCACAGCTGAGAGCCAGAACCGGGGCAGGAATGACAAAGGGAGGAGCAGAGGGGTCTTGCTGAGAGATGAGGACATCAAACTACACCCTTGGTAACCCCAGGTCAATGCAGGCTTAATGACAAGCAAGAGAAAATGAAATTCAAGCACGAAGTGAAGCTATGGCTCTGCTAATGATCACTGTTTCCGGGCAGCATGCTGTTATATATTGGGTGACTCACAGCAAGCTGCTACTGGAATTTAACTGGCCACAGTGGGCACCCTTAGAGACCTTGCTTTGTTCAAGGTCCCTTGCTGTCTACCTCCTTTCTTCTCTAGTCCAACCTCCTGCTCACGGCAGAGTCAGCTCTGAGCTCAGATGGGGTTCCTTAGGGCTGCATCCAGTTGGGGCTTGAAAACCCCCGTGAAAGGACATGTACAACCTCCCTGGGCAATCTGTGGTACTGCCTGTCCCCATGGGGAAACAACTCTTCCTTAAATCCAGCTTGAACCTCTCTAGTTTCAATTTATGTCAGTTGTCTCTTCTCTTCCCACCATTCACCATTGTGAAGAGCCTGGCTCTTGTCTTCTCAATAACTTCCCTGTAGATATGGGCATGCTGCTGCTGGGTCACCTGCACCCTTCTCTTTTCCAGGCTGAGCCCCCTCAGCCTCTCCTCACAGGGCAAGTGCTTCAGCTCTTGACCATCTTGGTGGTCCTCTGCTGAACTTGGTCCAGTTTATCCATGTCTTTCTTGTATTATGGAAGCCCAAAACTAGATGCTGCTTTCTAAAAAGGGTCTAACAAGCGCCAATTTGAAAGTGACAATCACTTCTCTCAACCTAATGGCTATGCTTCTGCTAAGAACAGCCTAAAATGCTATCAGTCTTTTCAATGTCAGGGCACACTGCTGGCTCACATTCACAGAATCACAACATCACAAAATGATATGGGGTTGGAAGGGACTTCTGGATCATCTAGTCCAACCCCCCTGCCAAAGCAGGTCCACCCACAGCAGGTTGCACAGGAACTTGTCCAGGTGGGTCTTGAATGTCTTCAGAGAAGGAGACTCCACCACCTCTCTGGGCAGCCTGTTCCACTGCTCTGCCACCCTCAAAGTAAAGAAGTTCCTCCTCATGTTTAGGTGGAACTTCTTATGTTCAAGTTTGTGCCCATTTCCTCTTGTCCTGTCACTGGGCACCACTGAAAAAAGACTGGTCCCATCCTCTTGACACCCTCCCTTTAAGTATTTACAAGCATTGATCAGATCCCTCCTCAGCCTTCTCTTCTCCAGACTAAAAAGACCCAAGTCCCTCAGCCTTTCCTCATAAGGGAGATGCTCCAGGCCCCTAATCAGCTTTATAGCCCTCTGCTGTACCCTCTCCTGCAGTTGCCTGTCCTTCTTGACCTGTCCTCCAAGATCCCCAAATTCTTTGCCACAGACCTGCTTCCCAGCCAGTCAGTCCCCAGCCTATAATAACTGAATGAAAGCTTTGCAAACTCCTGCTAAGGCGTTCCTCATACAGGCACCCCTCAAAATGAACTGCTCTTCCATTAGCAGCGTATGCTTTAGAGATAGAGGTAGTGTTGGCTGGACTCTGGAGGAGACAACACTACAGAGAGCATCTGAGTACAGTCCCTTCACACCTGCAGCTCACTCCCCCTTACCCTGTCTTCATCTTTCAGCTGGGTGTTAGGCAGCACGGCCTTTCTGAGCAACACAACGTGGACAACAAGGACAAAGTGTTGAGATCAGGATGAGATGCTGAAAATGTTCAGCCTCATCCAGCACAGGCCCACAGATGCTGTCACTAGAAGGAGGTGTAAAGATATACTGAGATGGCATCAGTTCACACTAGCTTTCTAGTTATGTATTTGGGACATGTTCATCTTTGAGGAGGATTCAGAACATCTTGTTGGGATTTATGTGCCGCTTGACACTTTTCTAAGCGTCCTGTGATGCAGACAGCTGTGTACAGCAATCTCCATTTAACAGGGCTGTATTTGGGATAGGGAGTCTCCTCCCTCTTCTGCCTTTTTTGGATCCAGAGAAGTCCCAGAAACTGTACGCTTCAACGATGGAAGAGGCAGAGAGAGATGACTCCAGCAGAAAGCGTGAGAGAGGCTTCAGAGAGCAGTGGGGGAAGTGGAAGGGCAGCGTCGTGCCAGAAGAGAGGGGAGATGGAGCTTGAGTCACCTGTGTTGAAGAAGCGCAGGGAAGAACAGAACAGAAAAGATGCTGCCAGAGACAGCTTCAGCTCTGTTCCTCAGAAACCCTCTTCAGTCACAGACCACGAATTGTTTGTGGGAGCCCCATTACTAAACTGACTAAACACTTCATAATCATTAGTACAGAATCCCTGCAAAGTAAAGAAAATGAGAATTTTTGACCTGCCCAGGATAGGGCTGGTCACCAATAGCTTGGTTTCCAATAACTTACCAAGGATAATTGGGTTTAAAGTAATGCAAACACCAAACTACATCTTCAGCCTGGAAATCAGATAGCCAGGGAAGAGTTTGTTTCCATACAATGAAACAGATAAAAGCCCCAAAGCCAAGTGAGATATTACCTAAATTCGTCAGTCAGAGAGGGAGTCAAGGAGAGGGACTTGAGCATCTACTCAGCCACTATGTTCGTGATTTGATTCCCAAAGAGAAATCTCTGCTTAGGATTTGCCAGGCCTAAATGTCTTGCAGAACCGGACATCAAAGCTGCCTTCTTTCCCCATTTTATCCATACTGGGGGTGACTGATATTTCTCCCCTTTTAAAAACATTGGAGGCCACCAGTGCATAGTAACTAATCACAGAATCATAGAAGCGTTGAGGTTGGAAGGGACCTCTTGGGATCACCTCATCTAGCCCCCCTGCTCAAGCAGGGACAGCTACAGCAGGTAGCTCAGGCAGGAAGATCAATATGAAGCCATTTTGCACTTCATTAAAAGAATGGAAACTAGCAACAAATATCATTAGAGCAAATACAATGTGAACATGTAAGACCACAAATACTAAAACCACTGGAAAAATGTTTTTCATAAAATACGCTGGTCATTAAACTCCCACCTCAGAAAGACAGTGAAAACAGGCTACCTTCAATCCATGAGTCTTAGTCTGCATTCTTATGGACTTCAAGTTAAAAGGTACATCTGCTAAAGTAACTTTCTGAACGGGGGCCCTAAAACTATAGTGTTTTTACCACAAGGCCAAAATTCCAATAGTCTGAGATGTAGTCAAGTGAGGCACAGAAGCATCATTTACCGACTGAGAAAAAAACTCATAAAACTAACGAGAATTAATCAAGCCTTAAAAGTAATAATGTTTTGTTTAACACTACAGTCTTATCTAGCATCAGGACCACAGGTACTCTATCTCATAACACTGAAAGCTGCTAAAGTCAACACAACAGAGTGTACCTTTTCACATTCCTGCCATTCAGTTCATTTTTGAAAACATAAGGCCAGTAGCTGATGGATGTCTCGAGTCTTTCCTGGACAGCTTACGTGAGTAGTAACTGCCCTATTTTGGAAGAAGAAGTTCTTATTAGGTCACCGACGAAAACTTCAAAGTTTTTGTAATGTAAATCAATGCCACGGTCCAAAACATCAAAGTCTTAGGCTAAAGCAGAGACCTCTAAATACAGCACAAGAAAAATCAGAGATTGTTAAAATAATTCATACTGCAGGGTGGATAGCATATATCCTGTATACAAGTATTAATATTTAATGTAATGTATTGCAATTTGCTTTTACTTCAACATCCTATAATGGCCTTACTTTCCCATCTCGCTCTCCAACAATGGAAATTATTGTATAGCTGAGGCTCCGTATTGCAATCTATATGGAAAAGACCCCACTGAAGTTCACTGGAGTTTTGCATTGTCAAGGAGGACGCGAGAAGACTTCAGATCCTAGACCGCTAAGCCATGACTGAGTAGTTAAAGACGGGCAGCTCCATTTGCTGAGCAATAAATACAATGAGCTCCTAACAGCAGAACAAAATAATGTAATAATGAAACAGTTCAAAAATGAAGACTTGCCTCAAATAAAATTCGACCCCAGTAATTGAATCTGCTCCAAGAAGGTCCGCAGAAGGAGAGGTAATAGTCCTAAACATGATCCTGTTCACACTTGCACCTACTTTCCTCCTGCATGGATAAGTTATTTGTTTCAGTGCAAGTTTCAGGCCTAACTTGTATACCCCAAGATGACTTCAGTGAGGCTGCAGATGTAGTGAGGTAAGAGTAGCAGCACAGAGCTCTAGTGGGCTTCCTAGCTCCTGTTAGTCAGTCATGTGGCATTTTGATGTCCCACCATGCAGACCACACCCAGGCCATCATCCAGACCACCCTCCGCAGGGCTTGCTGGAGATGATACACAAAGACCCTCTTCCTCACATTTTGGAGGGACCATTAATAAAAAAAGCTGTCTTTGGACTTCTTCTGCCACTTTGAGAGCTTTCAGACAGAAGCCTACATCCCCAAAATCTATGTCCCCAAGTCTCCGCAAGACAGTTTGCCCAAGCATCCTGAATTCTGCCTCACTGATGTCATCAGAGGTGCCATTATGCTTATTCCAGTTATGGAATCTGATTCACACTCAAGGAACAGTCATAATGGAGGTGGTAACAGGGCATCTTAGAAAATAGATTATAGTGACAGGAAGGGATATGAGCAAGTTCTCCTTTGCAGGGCTTCATGTGCAGTAAGAATCAGCGTGGTTTCTCCTATAAAGGTCAGAAGCAAGAAAAAAAATCTCTTTCAGCCTAGGTAGGGGATGGAAACGCCCTACCTGCAGCTATGGAGAGCTCTGGAATTGAGAGCCCCGAACTTCAATGGAAACTGGAGAGGCTCCACCCTTGCTTGACATCAGGCAAGCTACAGGATTTATCCTCTTCGTGGATACGCTCCATGTCCATGCTCTGGCTGGCACAGCATGAAGGCACAGACCCACAGGAGACATTCTGGGCTGGAGAGCATGCAATCCCATTGACTTGAAGGGGAGGTAAACAGGAAAAGAATTTGTGCCCGTCTTTGATTTCAGTTAATTGTGTTGACTAATCCCTCTAGTTTAATAATTTCAACTCGATTCCTCGCACTATCCCTTCTATCTGTGGCCACGTGCACGCATGTGTCATTCTGGTTTCTGATCAGTCTTCTTTTGGACATTATTGTGATAACAGCTAGCTAAAGCACTGCTTATCTCTTTCTCTTTTTTCTTTTTTTCCCCTAGAAATTGCATTGCACTTTCCTCCCTTACTTCTGTTCCTTTATTACTTTGCCGGGTCATTTCAAAAAGCACTGCCTTCATGTCAGTGCAAGTGATGTATCTGTATCCCCGAGCCTGTGACTGCTGGTTTCAAAGTCCTGAGCCTACTGCATAGGGGTGGGGAGGAAGAGATCAAGTTTAAGGAGATCAATAGTTGGGTTTTTTTTCTGAAAGACAGCTGTATTCTTCTTATTGAAAATATAATTTTTTCAACTCTCCTGGACACCGAACCAAGTCTGCAGCATAACTCATTTGCCTGCAAGTAAAATGAAACCTTTATTTTATTAAAAATACTTCTAAAAATGCATCATTTTGCATTCTAAAGAATATATTCATATATAATCCAAGTTTCTTAAGTGGCTTCCCTCAATATGAAATATGGTCATGATTTCTAACCAAATAGAGTTTCTGCACACTATATATAGCAATGTATTTTTGTAGGTCAAAAAGATACCTTTTGAATTTGGGAGAAACTGTTTGCTACTTCATCTTGTCTTTCCAAAATACATAATTAGTTACATTCTACGGCAGTACAAAAAAATACCATAAAATGTAGAGGTACGAGTGCTGCATACGTGTGTACACACCCCCCCTGTGTAGCTCCCCTGTATGGGCACTGTATCAACCTCAAGTTCCTTCCCCTCATGATGAGCACAGGAGGAGTGATGATATTTCAGAGTCACGTTCAGCACAGCTGAAAGGTAAGGTGTAGCGCTCCCCTACTTTATAATACTTCGGTCCTTACAAAAAGATATTTGAAAGATGAACCAAGACCACCTCTGCCATCAAACATTCCATCCTTTCAGCATGACGCAGAAGTTTAATTTCCATTGATGGGGGGTGACCTCCAAACTATTATATGGCTACTTCACACACTATCCCCCCCCCCTTAATGGCAGCGATTCCCCTCACTGGCAGAACAGAGCAGGTCTATAAATAACTTCCAAAGGAATTGTCTCTCTCCTCACGCACTGCAGACAACTGTTTACACAGATCCCGGCTCCTTATAGACCAGGTTTGCTCAGCTCGCATCCTACGGGCTGTTTAATTTCCTCTTCCTAAAAAAAAAAAAAAAAAAAAAAAAAAAAAAGCCCCGGACGATGCAGGTGTGCGGGGAGGCACCTCCCGGTGCCGCAAATCCCGGGGAGCAGAAGTTGTGGCTCCCGGCTCTGGGGACATTTCCCAGGGCAGGGGGGGGGTTGCAATCTTGTCTAATCCGTCCTTAAGCTCCACGGTCCCGGTTGATCCTCCGACCCCGGGAAAAAACCCTCCTCCCCACCCCACGGATCCCCGCAGCCGCTCCAGGGCCCGGGCATCTTTGCTCGCCCACCTGCAGGGGGCTGGCCGGCGGGGGACGGGGGGGAGGACTCCGTGCCCGGGACACGCGTGGGTCGCCCCCGCACCTCCCCGCAGCCGGCGGGGTGAGACAAAAGCCCGGGTTGGCTCACCTCCTTCAGCTGCTCCAGCTCCTGCTTGAGGCCGTCATACTCCGCCTCCAGCTCGTCGTACTGCTGCTTGAGGGTGAGCTTCTCCTCCAGCACCACCAGCCCGTACTCCGCCGCCTGGATCTTCTCGTGGGTCGTCTCCGAGAGCTCCCGGGTCAGCCGCTCGATCTCGCTCTTGTAATGGTCCGCGCCCTGCAGCACCTCCTCCGCAGCCATAGCCCCGCCGGCACTGCCGCGCCGCCGCGCCGCCGAGGCAGCCGGGGGGCGGGGGCGGCAGAGGGGCGGCACCGGCACCGCCGGACCGGGGATGGGGATGGAGAC
>JAHREE010000261.1:2546892-2595311 GCA_033628505.1 Tringa tobata | reverse complement strand
TTGGAAAAGAGGTTATTTAGGACACGATTGAGGTCTAGAAAAACATAAATCGCATGGAGCAGGTGGCGAGGGAATGATTAGTCATTATTTTTCATGAGACAAGAACTACAGGGCACTAAATGAAATCATCAGGTAGCAGGTCAAAGACAAATGAAAGAAAGCACTTCCACATGCAGTGCCTAATTGCATTGCAGGACATAACATCTTGTTTTGTTTGGATGCCCAAAAGTATAAATAAATTCCAAAAGCTACTAGATGGGTTCATAGAAGAAAGGTCTGTCAAGGGCAACTGGACAAGATAATGTAGAGACAATCTTTAGATCAGAAAGTCTCTAAATCAGAAATTGCTGGAAACTAGAGGAGTATCTTGGAAAAAAAAAACATTAATCCAAGATTGCCTTGGTTTTATGGCTTTTTCTTTACTATCTACCCCTGGCTATAGTAGAGATACAATATATTAGATAGGGTGTATGGCGCGTTGTTCTGATATAGCACAGCTGTTCACCTGCTACTTGCTCAGAATGACTATTTACAAAAGCTATATAGTCAGTAATGGGAAATTACACTAGAATAATTGACCTTGATTTTTTAGTGAGACCAGAAGCAACACTTCTTCTCCATCAAAGAAAATCTACATATTTTGAATAATAAATAACCTTCAAAATCTTAAAGCTGGAGAAGTGGAGAAAAGAGAATAATAGAAATCTGTTCAAATAAGGGGTGGGGGAAGGGAAGAGGAAACAAGGAAGTAGATCTTCTCTGTGAGGTTAAAATCAGCACTCCAATGAAATCATAAGTTTTTCCATTGTTTGAAGAAAGCCTAGGATACCATGTGGAGGATTACATTTTGTGAGGAGTCAATATGGCAGAATGACGACAATATCAGGAGTGGTGTTTCTCTCCCTAACCCAGGGTAGGAGGAAAAATTAGATGTTTTTTTTTTTTTCCAAAACTGACTGAACTCAGAAATTAACAAATAAATCATAGGAACTGAGGAAATGAGCAGGTGAATTTAAGACTGAGGCTCCCATGTCAAACCCAGTCATTTTTTCACATTTTTTGTAAAGGTGATGCCAAGGAATTTAAGACAGACTTAAACCAAAGTACTACCTTATGCATCAGTATATAACTTACATTCCAGCCTCAAATCGCAGCCAATGCCAAAGATGTATTAGGAAATCAATCAACGAGAGATCTGATTTCCATTATGATATGGAGTGATAATTACTAGGACCATCTTGACAGATAGGTACTGTAAGAAATTAGTATTACTAGAAGAGAAATCTATTTCCTCAGTTAAAATAATAAACTGTTTTACCTCAGTGTCTATACAGCAAATTTAGAGAGAACATTCTTCAAATAATAGATGCCTGAGAAAGATTTTAATATTAATCTCCATTCACAGGACACCTAGCATTAATTATTTCAATCTAAAAATTATTTCTGATTATTCTGGTACATGCTAGAGATCCTTTATATCCCCACTGAGCCTTGCAACTTTAGAAAGCTGTTCTTTAAAGAGGGTGATTATTTATCATTTTTGCTATTACATATATTATTGAAATGTAAATCACATTACCATGCATGAAGATCTAAGTAGTATCTTGATACAATGCAATGTCCACTTAATTGGTCTAGATACAAAGCGAAGTTTTGCTTCCCATTAGTATCTGTATTTCTTTAAATCCCTTTAGAGTCTAAAACTTTGGAGCAGGCGGTGTATATTTCATTTGTGTGTCTTTCAGTATATTTAAATTGAAATGTTTCCACATATTTCCTTGGGAGTGGGGTCATATATATATATTTTAGAGGGAATTCTAATCGATTCTATTTTCTTCTTTTCATGGGATTCACCTGCTGCCATAGACCTGTATCCCCGGTGTCACTGCCCAAACAGAAGATGTTTACGTATATTTGAAAAATACACTAGGAAAGGAAGAAGTTCTCCTCAAATAGTTTTCTTCAGATGCATTTTTCTTTGCTTCTGTGATTTGCATTGTTATCAAACCTCACCGCTGTCAGGAAAGCAGTGGGATCGGGTTTTATTTTCCAACAGAAATTTCCATGTGGGTCAGCCTTTTTGATCTCATAATATTCTGCAGCACTGGAAAACAAACTCAGTCAATGATCATCAAAACACGGAAGCTGCAGATAGAATACTGGAAGTTTTTGGCCCCATTTTTCCTTTTATTCAGCCCAAATTACTTTATTTTTAGATTATACCGCTTTGTATCCCTTCCATAAATACTGCATCTTTTCACTTTGATGACAAGTTCATAATTAATTTATATTAATACATTTAAATCCAGAAGAGGCACCCATAGCATGATTTGCAGGTTTTAATAGTTCTTTGCCATCTCCTGTCTCTTCCAGTTGTCATCTACTCCCACAGTTTCTTAAGAGAATTTATAAACTTTAATCCAACTGGTAAAGCCCTGGATAAGCTTCACCTGCAGATGCTACAATGCTGACCCCAAACTTTGATTTTCCTGTATCTTGTGCAAATAGGTCTGGCTGTTCCTCAGCATTGTGTCCTTCACATCCGGGGGGTCTTCGTTCCTACGCTAAATAAATGCTCTGTAGCCAACAGCTCGATGTAGTTCAGGTACCTAACCTAGAAAACAAGTACTGGCTCTTTCATATCTTATCTGCAGCTTCTGCACAGCCCAAGAATACTCCAGTGATCCCAGGCTGTGTCTGGTTTCTGTGTTCATGGGTGACATGATAGAGTAAGTTACTCACAGTCTTCAGAGGAATAATTAAACTTTACTCTAAAGTAAAGTTTACCTGAACTATATACAGGTAAGGAAAAACCACAAGACCTATGTGCAGTTCCTTTCCTCAGCTTTTTTCAACATTCCACCCCACCAGTCCTCACCCATCCAGGCAGCCAGCTTCTTCTTTGGTCTACCTAATTCCAGGCCAGATCTCCATCTCCTTACTCTCTCCAGAAATGGATCATCAAAGAATTCCTTTTTAAAAATTCCCTGTCTTCTGCTACCAGATGGCTTTCCCGAATTACTTCCATGCCTTGCCAGGTAATGAAAGGCTTGTTACAAGCTTAGAAAATTGAATAGATTCCTCAGATAGGAGCCAAAATTATTCTGATTACTTGAATTAGCTCTTTGTATATTTACTCTTCAGAAAGTATTAAAGCAACACCCAAATGTCTAAGCTTTCAGTTAAAAGTCATTCATGACAACTCTCTGGTTTTGCTGGCATACATTTTTCATCAAGCATCATCAAACTGGCAAGTAATTTATTTCTGATATATTTTTGGCCCATTAGAATAGCATACTTACTACAAATTAGTTTCTGAACCCAACAGCATCACTTGGGTGATATCAACTTTACTTTGATTTTCTCCAGTTCACACGAGGAAGTAGCTTTTGATAGCTGGGTCAACTGGAGGAAAAAAATTTAATTACAGTTCAGAGTGGTCTTGATCATGTGTTTCCTTTTTCCTGATGAAACCCAAATAAGAACAAAGACAACTGGTCATATTTTCTGCAACGTCAGCCCTGTACTGCTAACAGGAAGGTTCAATCGCAGTCTTTTGGGCATTGAACAGTTAACATATTTCCTGATATAAAAGCAACTTTTGCAGGATTAAAATTTTCCATTGGGAAAAATTTCAGTTTACAATTTGAATCATTGAAACAAAATATTATCTTGGCTGAACTCAAGGGAGAACATACTTAAGTTGAAGTAAAGCTCAATATTCTTCCAAGTGATCCAAAATGTTTCATTCTGAAGCATTTCTACAATAAACTGCAACAGCTGATTGCAGTGTGTTGCATGACATAAATTACAGTGCCAATCCCCATTCTTTCTTAATGTCTTGGTTTCCCAGACACAATTCAGTGTGCTCTTTGTGGCGCACTTTGGGAGCCACAGGGCCCTCACAGTGCTATGAAAAATGTATCTGACCAGGAAATTCTGCATTAGGGTGACCATCACGTTGCTCAAAAGCAAGATCCAAGATGCAATGCACAATACTGGAAAAGCTATATATGATTAATTACTCCACACAAAGCATTTTTAAAATCAATAACTATTTTTCAGCTAACACGACTTGGTCCTGAAGTTATTCACACGGTTATTATAGAGTGCAACAACGTTCATTTGTTGTAGAGCCAAATTCTGTTACCGGTCACAACTGACTGATTTGAAGTGGGGTAAAACCAGAATGTGGTCTCTGTTACTTTAATTTCAAAAGAAGTTACAGCAAAATGTGTTACCCTTTCAGGAATGTCAGGCTGCTTTGTTTTGATGCAAATTTTTAACATTTCTAGATCAAAATCTGAAGGGGAAAAGAGTTCATATTTGCATTCCAATTTAGGCCGAAACTAACGCTGCATTATCAGATTTTCTTGATCTCTTTTTCACCCAGCTCTAGAAATTACCTCTTACAGTCTCAAAGCCTGCTATGTGAGTTGACCTAGGCGACCATTTCTGCCTGCACATTCGCCTTGGGGCATCCACGGATGAGTAAAATACTTCTCCTGAGATCTGAGGCATCTATCTGTCTCCTCTTCGGTAGAGCAACTTATTTTTATGGGACTCCTCCTTTGTGTTTTAGGGCTGCTTTTCTTGCCGCAGTTTGCGTCATGATTCTTTCTACTGTGGCTTACAAGCTATTTTCATAAAGAGCAATCCAGTGGGTTTTGCTTCAGCACCAAGGGAATGAAGTACAGGGACTTTTATTAAACAAACCTCAATATACTTCTAAAAGAACAGAAAGAAAATCAATAGAAAGTGACTAAAAATTTTATAAAGATCTGATGCATATTTAACTTGAATAATTTTTTCTCTGAGAAGATGATGTAAAATTATATATTTCTTCAAATACCAGGATTTTCTGGATACATATTTAACTCTTTCTTCTGCTGGTAAATCAAAAATTCTTTTGGCATGTTGTGAGACCAAGAAGTGTATATAAGTTTATACTTATATAAGTTTATACTGTACCTCAGTACAATAAGGCTTTCCTTGCAACGGCCAAGTAGCCAAAATTAAGCATGTGCACATTCAGGAAGTACCTATCGTCATTGATCTTAACCCAGAATTACCAAGAGGTTTTGCAATGTGACATTTTCTTTTGTTAAAGGGTCAAATTCTTCCTGCCTACAAACCAGAGGTATGCATGAAACCAGGCCTTGGCACAGCCGAGATGCTGTGACTGATGCATTGAAAAACAAAAGCAGATAAATTTGATTATCCAGACGATGAGATCCTAGAGTGCCTAATCCAGAGGCAGGTGGGCTTTTACCCTTGACTGTAGAACTGCAGATGTCCCATATACACACCATCCCCAGCTCTGCGCCCAGCACGTCCCCCTCCCAGTGTTCCTTGATGCCTGATTGACCACTGGTAAGACCAGGCTAGATAAGGGAAGACAAAGGTTTTTCCTTAGGTGTCTGTCATAACCTCATCCTCTCAGATGATGTTTCTCATCATCATTTCACCTACGGTATCTTGTGAAACGTCTTTCACCGCTAGACAGTTTTATAAGGCAGGCATGGCAACTCACCTAACATCGTTCAGAACCCAAAGGATGGCTTTCCTGGGGTCTACCACATTCCCTGTACACTCCACCAACAAAATGAATTTACAGTGTCGGGGTTTGCAGACATCTCACTGAAAAAATACGAAGAGGGAGCCTGCCACGTGAGGAACCCGTCAGGAAAGCTGCTGCAGTCCCAGCCTCTTCACTGCCCCTTCCAGAGGGAAGCGGTGTCACTCCAGAGGATTGCTTGCTTTTGGCTTTGCTGGGCTGGCAGCAGGAGCTCCCCTCCCTTCCACAGTTTCAGAGTTGTAGAAGCCGACCGCAAACGTTTGACAATTTAGAAAAATAACAAGGTTGCTTTGTTTTCCATCCTAATTCTTCATTGCCTAGGCTGCCCTGCTGGCAGGCAATTTCATGAAGATACGGTCTGATAAACTGACTTTGAACACTGAATCAATTGTGTGATTTAAAGTAAGCGCCCAAACTCAGCCAGCAAGTCATAAAGCAAAAAATTCATTAGAAAGAGAGCTGCAGCAAGCTACTCTAATAAAGGGCATCCTAATAGTTTTATGTTCAAAGTGGCCTTTAATGATAAATAATACTGTGTTTGAGAAGTAAGGAGACTGAAATAATTGTTTATGAAATTGCAATATATGAGTAATTTCGAAGAAAAGGAAAGATTCACAGACATCCTGATTTTAAATCCCTCTCCACACGGCTGCCTATCCAAAGGCCATGAAAGACTCATGGATCGGTGGTTATTAACTGAGATCACTCACGGTATTTCTCTTTCTAGTTACAGAAAGGGCAGTAAGGAAAATTAGACTGACAGATCTTCCCCTAAATGGAAAGAAAAAGCAGAGCAAGAGAAAATCCATCCATTCACACTCGTGGAATTTCACGTTATCCCATATAAGGACAAGTTTCTGCAGCACATGAATCAAAAATCCTAAAAGCCTGGATGTTATAAAATCACCAGGACAACTGCCAAATGCCAGCTTCAAGGCATCTGCACCGGGCTAAGACAAAATTCAGGGCACTCTGGGATTCTAGTGCGTGGTAGGCTGAGCTACAATAAGCACAACAGATTAATATTTCATGTCTCTAGAACTAAGGCATTTTTTAATAGGGGAGAGCCAGAGCAGGAGGGAAGGGGGCGATCGCCTTAGCCCCACGGACAGCAATGGGATGGCTTCTACCCCCCTTGCAGTGCTCCTGCCCCAGGGAGGCCACCGCGAGAAGACACCACGGTAACTTCTCTGGGCTGGACTGCAGCAGCACAACTCAAAAACATTCCTGCTGCAAGAGAGAGGGGAGAGCAACCCACGGAACTGGTGTGAAACGTAGACAATACTGGGGTGAAAATGCGTGGTGTCTGACAAAATGAAGAATATTTGAGAGGGCTGGGCAATAAAAATCACATCTATCAACTTAAAGCAAGGTTAATCACAGAAACCAAGGTTTGCAGACTCATTAACCTATATCCTGCCTGCAGACTGACAGCACATTTTCAAAACAGGCAGCGTTATCATAAAAATTACATTACATTTATATATAGCTTTATTTATATTAACCTAGTTTGCACTGATTTTCACTCAGATACGGTCTTTGCTTCAGTTTGCTTTTTCCTGTAGTGTAAATCCCAGTTGAGTATTAAATATTCAGTCATAACTTTTAGTGGTCCTTCACACTGCAGCTACAGTGATAATATCTGTACACGTGGTCGCACCACATCCCAGCTGGAAAGAGGCTGTGTGGAGAAACGAGTGCTACGAAAGGAAACCTGCTGTGTTCCCCAGGTGTTCTTACCTTGATTTCCCCATTACTTCATACAAAACTGGAAAAGCCACAGAAGCCAAAACGGTACCGTGCTTCTAGTCCTTGTCAATTTGTTGTCTTCTAATCTTTTCCTTCCAGGTTTTTCTTTGCTGTATCAGCCAGTGGTCCCTGGCAGACAGCTGGGCCAGGCACCACACGCTGTGGGAATGGATGGAGGCAGTGAGGGGAGAACTCGTGGTGTGCACAGAGAAGCATAGAACCATAGAATAGTTTGTGTCAGGACCTTTAAAGGTCATCTAGTCCAGATGAGCCCTGCAACGAGCAGGGACATCTTCAACTAGATCAGGTTGCTCAGAGCCCCGGCCAACCTGACCTTGGATGTTTCCAGGGATGAGGTATCTACCTACTCCCTGGGCAACCTGTTCCAGTGTTTCATCACGCTCATTGTAAAAAAATTGTTCCTTCTATCTAGTCTAAATTTATCCTCTTTTAGTTTAAAAACATTACCCCTTGTCCTACCACAACAGGCCCTGCTAAAAAGTCTGTCCCCGTGCATGTCAGTCTGCAAGGCTGCAAGGCACAGCAGAGAGATGGTGGCTGTCCCTTCATTCTTTAGCTCACCTTCCATCATTACTCCCTGGTTTCAGCCAAGCCCCAAGACCTCTAGGCTTAGGAAAAAACAGCCAGTGCCAGAGAAGTGACAAGAAGTCGATTCTTTCATGCCAGTGTTACCTTTACTGTTAGTAATGGCTGAGCCCACCTTCTCTCCACGGACACACGCGAAGGCCCTGGGTACCAGCAGAGGCACATTGCAAACTTTGATTTTCTAGCAGAGCAGTGAGACACCACCAAGAGCCCCGTGAAGGACAGGTGCTGCTCTCGGGCTGAATGCAGTCTCCACACTGTCATCTAGTGGATGTACTAGTGATAGACAGAGCTCAGTTTAGAACCACACTGTAATTTCACCGGACACACTGCAGCTGAAACACTTTTTTTGGTTTGGGTGGTTTTTGTTGTTGGGGTTTTTTGGGGTTTTTTTTTGCCGCTGCAGTTTCTGCCTTTTCTCACCCAGTTCTGTTAGGATTGCTCCTTTCTGAATCCCCTCTTTACAATAATTTCATTCTCTCCACTTTAATCACTTTGCACAATAATCTCTTTTTCTTCCGGTTGCTGTAATTCCCAAGTTCCACACTGCCGGCCACTGACTGCAGAATGGTTTTGCCTTTCTTTTAGGAAAATATCCCTTTTCCTTACAGTAAGGTAGATATAAGTTTCTTGCCTGAGAAAGACAGAATACATGCCATTATACATTTACTGTAAGTGGTGTTGGTGCCCTTTGATATCTCTCCAGTCTTCAAAGACTACAGGCTGAGTAGTAGGGTGTCTGTCTGTCTCTTCACATGGCACCCCTGCCTCTCCAGGCTCCAGCCTCACATTGCTTGCAGTCTCCTACGCTGAGAAATTGCTCAACAAACTCAAGTACTACAAGGGTAAGGAAATTATGACATGCAGTTATGCCACTTATGTTTGCCTAAACCTAACAAGTATGTAACTACGATAAACTTAGCAGTGTGCAGGTATGATAAATATCAGCTAAGTGCTGTTATTAGCATGAGAAGCATCCCCAAAATCCTGAGTTCTCCCAGTTCAAGAAGGTCTGCAAGATGCAGGTGTTAGCCCTTGGGGTCCAGGTTTAGGAGGGGTGTCCCACTTCATGTGTCAAGGTGGCCTGGAAAAGATGTTAGCCTTTGTAGAAGTGGATTCCCAGACAGTGGGATCTTCAATGCTGATCCTATTCTGCTGAGCCTACCTCTTGGTCTTTGACTTTCCCTTTTATCCTCTCAGTTTCAGTGACCTGTGACCTTCTGTACTTCCTCATTTATGCAGCCAGATTGCTCGTTATCCCTGGAGAGTCAGCCCTGAATCTATCCAAAAGGCAACCCATCACTCCATCTGCATCCCGCAGATGCCTTCCTGAGGAGTCAGCTCCCCGGGCTCACCCATAGACAACCCACCACTTCACCTCGCTCTGCAGCTGTTTTAACCACAACGATTTCACAACATCAACCCTACAGTCTACCAGATGTTAAATCAGCAATTAGCTAAATATATTAATGCCAGGCCAGCAATTCTATTACCGCTTTACAGTCACACGAAGTAGGTGATCTGGCCAGTCTCTGTCTCATCAGAAAAATGCTAAATATGTTTGTGCTGATTTGGCAATTTTGTCGCTGGCCCACCTCAGCTTAATGGTCCCTTTTCTGTACCAAGGGTCCGTGACCCTCCACTGCCTCCAGCTCTTCCCTTATAAAAACAGAGAGAGGAGAGAAAAGGACTTGTCAGAAGTTGTAAAGGAAAAATATGAGGCTACTGACATACAACAGAAAGGAGGAGTGAGACTTAAACATTGTTTAGTCTAACAATTTACAAACCACAAGCTAATGGTCCAGACCAGCTTTTCTTCTCTAAAACTGTGCTTCTGCATCCACATCAGAGGCTCTATCAAAAACCTTTTGCATGACTGCATTCTGAGGTTATTTTTAATAGAAATCTCCAGTTCAATAACAATTTTAATGACCCTCAGCCAAAAAACTCTGAGAAAAAACCTGTTTCCGAGTATTGATCTAGTTGGGAAAAAGCCCCATTGTCCAATTCATAACTGAATCCCTGCTCTAAACAAACCTGTTTTCTTCAAAAATTAATTTTCAACAATTTAGATCAACTTTAATGACAATAAGTACATTAAGCAGGATACAAAGCACAAAGGACATAAGGAATTCAGAAATTGGTGTACGTACTAGATACAAAATAAGCTGGAAATTAAGTCTGTGTTAGATCTTGCTAGCAAGTGGCAGGTCTCTTGGAGATGATGGCCAACCTGCCCACCACTAAGCTCATACTAGAAACCTGTCCCTGTTGAAAGAACCACTGGAGTAACAGAATTCAGGCCAGGAGAGAAATTATTTCAGCACAGAATTCTCCTTCCATAACCTTATCACAACTACATAGACCAAGTCTCCCAAGTAAAGGCAACTGGATACACTTACTTTGTTACTTGTGGTTAAGCTCGTTTTTTGTGGGAAGTCTTGGTCTGTTTCTCAATTCTGATGCGTCTCACTTCTGAGCTCTGTCCCAATGTCCTATTTCCAACTGGTATGACTTGGTTAAATTTAGTAAAAGTGTTGCCTCTATAAATTATCATCAGTAAAAAACATAATACTATGGTTCTAAGTGTCCAATTCACTCTACTGTAAAGCATTAAGATTCACAGGTGTTGCTTACACAAAAGAAAAAGGAAACCTTTCTATTTTAGACACGCTACCAAAAGAAACTTAAATGCTTTTCACACAGGAATAGGAGAATGCAATCTCCGAGAAAGATGAGAAGTGGTGAACACAGCCTTGAGAAGAAACCAAACCCTGTTTGTTTGGAGAAGGCTCTTTGCTTGCTGGAAAAATGGACAGTCATCTGCAGGAATGGAAGCTGCCATGCCCTCTCCTGCTAGAGGTTTCTTTACTTCTACCTGACAAAGAAACCCTCAAGGGTGTCAAAACATGAGCTCACAGTGTGGGAACTACCGTCGGTGTCAGGGGGTGCTTTCTGAGCTTTGCTTGTGGTAAGAGTTCAACAACCCTTGATAAAATCACGTGATGTTTTTTCATGCTGTGCTTCTGCTACCATTCCCCTTTGGGGAATAAACAGCCCTTTTGCTATGGTTATAGATAATGTTACACATTGAGCACTGGTATCGTAGCTTCTGGGCATCTCGGGAGCTAGGATTGGATTGGAGAACATGGACTACCTGGTAATGTAACATCCTGGCCATGTCCAAGGGGTAGATTTTATGTTCTTCGCCTCCTTGTGCACTACTCTCACAGAGAAGCTTAGCACTCACTCAAGGTGTAGTGATTTTCCCTTTTAAATTTGTGGTGGACCACCGTCTGCTCATTCATCTCTCAGTGGGATAGGGGAGGAAATAACAAAAAAGAAAGGCAAAACTCAGGTTGAGATAAAGACAGTGAGATCACTCACCAATTACTCTTGTGGGCAAAACAGACTTGCCTCAGGGAATTTAACTTGATTCATTGTCAGTTAATATAAATTTGAGCAGTGATTAGGATTTTTCTTTCAAAAAAAAAAAAAAACAAAACAAACAAACACACTCAGGGAAAATGCTTTTCCTCCCCCATTGCCTGGCCCAGCTTCACCCCATCACTCCAGGCACCTCTCCTCCCCCCTTGTTACCACTGCAGGGTACGCTCTAACCTTCCTTGAGGCAACGGGCAGTGCAGGACATAGCAGTTTCTCTCTGCTGCTCTTTCCTGTACTCCAGCAAAAGTCCCTCACGAGGTGCGGTCTCTTTGGTGGTCTATCTGCTTCAGCATGGGCCCATCCATGGGCTGCAGTCCCTCTGAGGAAGTACCATCTGCTCCAGTCCGGGTCCTCCATGGGCAGCAGTTGCTTTGCGAATATCTGCTCCAATATGGAGCACCTCCTCCTCCAACTTTGGCATTCCCTCTGCTGCTTCCCACTCTTTTCTTTCTTCCTCTTCTCCCTCTTTGGTGTTTTCTATCCTTTCTTAAATATGTTTTCCCAGGGGCACCACCATTTTGGGTGGTGGAGTCAGCTGTGTGCTGCAGTGGGTGCATTCTGGACGCAGCTGGAGCCAGGGCATCTCCTGGCCTCCTCCCACAGAGGCACCCCCTGCAGCTTCCCCACTCCCAAAACCTTGCCACTGTGTAAAAGATGACTTGTAATTTCCCCTAAGCAAAGACTGAGAGAAGCAGCCTGATGGAAGGATGAAAGAAATGGTGAGGATGAAGAGGAGAGGGAGGAGGCCTGCCGAGCTTGCCTGAGGAATGTCTCAAACACTTGAAAGCAGAAAGTTGGGATGGATGATGTGGAGTCTAGATAATGCAGGCCTTCTGCTCAAAGATCCGATAAGGCTAACATCTGCTTATCTCTTGTGCTACTCACGTGGGAGGACTGAAAAGCACAGGATATGCTCAGGGGCGTCTGGAGGGGGAAGTCCTACAGAGACAGGACAGCCCTGCTTTTCCTTGGCAAGGACAAGATAACAGCAATCTGTGTAGATCTTTGCTTCTTCAAAAGGCTGCTGCGCCCGATGAATGACCTTTGCCTCATTATACACCTCTGTGTATGCTAACGAAGATTATCGAGATCATGCTAAACATGTATGACTACAGCACTCATCTCTCCACCCAAATCATGCTACACGTCGCCTGGAGGGGGGGGAGAAACCTGAGACAAAACTGCCCCATGGCCAGTGGGGTGGGTCATACTGATACAGAGAACATAAAAGGGGAAAATAAGTGCCACTGGGGTGGATACACAGCAGAGTGCTTTTATCCTCTCAGTGGCAGGATCAACACTGGAACCAAGACCAGTGAGCTCGCTCTCTCTCTCCTTCTCTATCCCTCTCTTTCTCCTTCTTTTCTCTTTTCTTTTAAAGTTGTTAAGTAAGTAACACAAGGCATACCTTGCCACTCGCTATAATTCATTGTATATCTGTTATTAAGTTCCGCTTGCCATGATTTGTTATATACCTAACCAATTACTGTAGACCTACTTAATACATATATTAATCACTGTTGGAATTTAATAAATGATTGTATAAAGACCTTGAGAGTTTTCTCACCTTAGTCTGTGCTGGTGGGGATTTGCGAATCTGAGTCACTCTTTTCTGAGTGGGGCATGACACACTGACACCCAATACAAAATTATATACCTACTAATGGAAAAAAAAATATCACATGCATCTTTTTAATCACATAAGAAACCGCTAGCACGCTGCTATGATGTTTTACCCTCCAGATGTCTTCCCAGACTCTCTCTCATTAAGACATTGCCTAGAGTCGGAACCAATGGGACATTTCAGCCTGACTAAACCAAGGAGCCCTCCAAAAACATACTTATTTGCTAATTTCAAGTTTATTCATCAAGCAGCTGACCTCTCAGTCGCTGCTGACCTTTCAAAAGAGAAGCTTCAAGAAGTAAAATGGCTCATTTTTGAACCACTTTGCGCTTTTTGCAAATTGTATCCACACCAGAATTAATCATGAATGTGTATAAGAACTAAGAGTTACAAAGCAGACAAGGCTACAGAAAGACAGCAGGGATTTCTTCTGCTAAAATCCCAGAAAGACTCTGACCAGATCAATATAAGAAACAGCACTTGCAGCTATAGCATCCATACATCTAGTCATCATTGACTATGCACTTGACCCTTCTCCCGTTCCCAACACACAGACCAATGGAGTAAGTGAAGTTCTCATCAAAACATTGCAGAACAACTCTCTGCAGTCTCTTATTTCCCTTGCAACAAAACATCCCAAGAGTACAGAAAAGCTGAAAGCTACTTGGACTAACCCAGCAGAGAGTGCATCCCCACCAGACAGCAGTGGGACTTCTCATCTTACGCCGTTTCTTTTCCCTGGGAGCCTTTTTTTACACTGGGCATGGAAACTTATCGTCTCGGTGCCAAATTAATACAAGTGAAAAGCATTCTGGGAGTAGTGTTCACAAATAAATCTAGTACAAGTATCCTCAGGATACAGTCATTACTGAACATCTCTTCCATATTGCTCATCAAACCAGGGTGAAGCTTTTTCAAGATACGTCTGCGTGACAGACAGCAGTGACTTACCTAAAATATATAATGTTATAGCAGAGTATAAAGAAGTCTTTCCATATTAATACCACAAAATCAACAAAGTTTACAGAGCCTTTAAACCCTCAGAACTAACCGTATTTATATATATATATAGTCACCTCCAAATATTAAAGCCTATTGTAATTTTGTGCTTTATCTGAGTTCTCTTTCTCATAGTCTTTCTATAAAGAGTATCTTTTTGATATAAAAGCATTTTAAAATTCAAAGTTTAGGGACCCACGCATGTTTAAGTCTTGTCTGTAGCTGTTTCAGGTCTTATCAGAGAAGACATTTGCTTTGAATGTACTCATGCACCAGAACAGGTTCAGCCACAGTTAGCTGCATGAGATGCAGAGCCGAAATGCTGAGGAGCAACATCGGGTTTCCCCCCACAGAAAGCTTTTCTTGGCTCTTCTGCAAAGCTGCCCATTTATATTGTAGTCGCTGGAGATGCCCACAGGTGAAGCAGATGGTACCAGAGACAGTCGTGTCTGGTCCTCTACTGTGCAGCTCTGTGGCAGGCCAGCACGACCACAATAAGAGGTTTGATGTTAACACGTGACATCTATGCATATATCCAGACTGCTGCTTCTACGGAGCAGATGGTCTTCAGGCTTTTGATGCCGCTCCCTGTAGGTACTCCTTGTAGCCATAATGCTGCTCCTTGCAGGTATTTTCCTTGGAGCAGCTGCCTGGATGGACAGAGGCCAATTTATCAGTCACAGCAATTTACCAAAGAGATTCCAATATTGGCAAAATCACTATGAAGTTAATACAATGGAGACTGGAACCGCATAGAGCGGTTTAAAACAATAGCAACCCGCTGAACGTGGCACCATTGAACCCAAACTGCAAATGACATTAAAGGACATTTGCTTACAGAGCTTGACAAATTACAAATGTCTAACAGTCCCTGACATATCCTGAGGATAGCTGCCACTGAACTAATTATTCCTTGTTGATAAGATCAGACAATTTTCCCTTTGTCAGTATGCCTTGGCAAGCCAGTTGTGATAATGAAAAGAAAAAAACTGCTTGCTTTTTTTTTTTTAACCTATATGGTTTTTGCTTGTTGTCGCCTTTTTTATAGTGTGTTGATATTTGCTCATATTTGGAAATACATGATCTTTGCTGTTTGACCGACACAGGGATTCTTAATATTTGTATGAAGATTCCATTTGTCTTTTCCTCCTGCCCTAGGAACTGGGTACAGCAAAGAATATGGATCTCTCACACATCAAATTTATGGACAGTTTCGCAGAAGTTTTCTGTAAAGCATGATGCCAGATCCAGTTAGGACTCTGCAGATAACTCTTTAAAGGAAACTGCCTCTTCCACCAGCTGATGAGCTGCTGTCATGGTCCTGCTGATTTGTATTAGGAAAACTTCCATCCACCTACAGAATACGTCTACTACACCTATCAAATATTTTTTATTTTTTTTTTGGTTCTAATGAAATGTCCTAGGAGATGAATTTTTGTGGCAGGCCACAATCTTTCTCCTGCTGGGGTCTAAGAAGAGTAGTCTCTTTTTTTGTTACTTGCAGAATGATTGCATATACAGGTAGAGTATTCATCTTAACCTTCATTCATATCCATTGTATTTATAGTCTGTTATTTCCAATCGATATTGTTTTGTCTGTTCCTCACAGTCCTCCTGTGACAACACTATGGACTAAACAACATCTTTCATGTTTGTATTGGTACTTCTGTTTCTAGTTCCTCATGTCTTCGAGCATAAGCAAGCACCTCTCTACGCCAAACTTAATTGTGCTTCAGTATAAAGATGAATCCTGCAGTAAGTTCTCCTTGCCTAGGCTGCTAGTGCTTCTGGCAACACCGCACCTTGTTTCTGCCGTGCCTGAGATTCAGGACAGTCCCTGGACTTCTAAAGCACGAGAGACATATTTTTTTAATCAATGTAGTTGTCTGAGCTGACACAGGCAGGATGCAGGAACAACCACAAAGCCACGGATGAAATGCAAAGAGAAAATTTAATCTCAATTCCTCGCGAACCAGGGGAACTCTGAAGCAGCACCCGGGCAGAGGCACGCAAGCAGGAATGCAGGCACCACGGAGCTCGGTCCTTGCCAGAGAGAGTCCTTGCTAAGAAGAGAGAGACTTCAAACCTGCTCTTCTTGCCTGTATATCAAGGATTCAAGCAGGCATAGTTTTCCACTGTGCTTTGATCTTCTCCGACAGCAGGGCAGGAATCTCAGGCATGTTGGATAAGGTGCCTCTGAGTCCATCACAGGCCTATGTAATCTAAGTGCAGTCGTTCTGCTTGTCAAGCACATAAGAGTAATCAAAATTAATGTGATATATGTGTTTTCTGCCAGCCCAGGTGCAAGTCATTTGAGTGTATTTACAATCCTCGTTGATGATCTTCTATTACATTCCCATAGCAGTTAAGTCAATAAAGAACCAGACAGGTAGAGAAATGTTGTAAGCAGTGAGATTAACAAAGTGCATCCAACATGTCCAAAGAAATGTTCCCCCACCACTGCCATCAGCCACCTCTCTACCATATTCCCTGTTCAGACCCGTATTTTCCCTCACCCAAATACAGCACCCTAACTTCATTTCACATCGTTTCCTGGTAGGGTACAAGTCAGCATGTCTTGTGGCTAGCTGGGAACACAGATATGCTGATTTGTGGGCTAACCTGAGGGCTAAGTTCTCTCTGCTTTTACAGCAGCATTGAGGCAATTAAAATTTTTTCTCATCTCAAACCAGCCATCAATGTTATCTTCTACAGTTTTTGCTTGATATTGGCCGACACAGTTAAAAGTTACCGGGTGAGAGCGCAGTGGCAGGCTAATTTCTTTCTGAAAAATATCTAATGGGATGTAAGGGAAAGGCACTACAGGCCAATTAACATACAGAGTATTTTTTTTACTCCTTATTAGCTTTATCTCCACATTTTGCTCTGAACACCATCTTCTGTGATGATATATTGCAGAATTACTTTGTTGCAAAGGTTATAGTTTCTGGCTTTCAGCTTGTAGTCTATTGAACAAGCGTTGCTATGGCAGAGAGACTTTAGTTTTTAATTTTGTTTTTAAGCAGAATGCTATTTGTGACTTTTTTAATAGCACTGATGATTGGAGGAAAGAGGATAGTCCCCCAGGGCACATGGGAAGGCTGCACAATGGTAAAGGCTCCGTTTTACAGTCCTAACATCCTTTCAGACACGGGTTTGTTTCCCATGCACTTGAATTATTAGTGCCATAACAGCGTAAAACTGAAACAGAAGCAGGAAACCTCTGTCATTTTACACTGAGATGTAAAATTTCACATTTTAAGACTAAAATAATTTTATGAATAATCTAAGCCATGCTCTTTAGTTAGCACTGCCTGGAAAAACACAGAGTGATACGAACTAATCAGTCCTGCAAAACGCTTATGCACGTAGCCCCAGAAAGCAACACTACAGAAAACAGATACCTTGGCAAAGTCCACAATTACACTGTATGAACGTCTTTCACTTTATGCCATGATATAACCATAAAGGTAGAAAACCTTCTCCTCCTACTTTTCATTAAATGAAAACATTGAGGTGAATTTTACCTTTAACAATGAAGACTGCAAGGCCTGCGTTCATTTGAACTTTAACAGACACAGCTTTCCACCATCACAGCCTTAATGATAAGAAGGTGTCCTCCTCAAACGGTGTCCTCTCAGCGCTGGGACTGAGCTGCCTGCAGAGAGCCACATGGATCTTCATTTTCCCACGACGTGTCATAGCTTTGGACTGAAAGCTTCAGTCCCTCTTTGACTATGTACTGTGCCTGGTTGGGATGGAGTTACTTTCCTTCATACGGTGCCAGTTGTCAGATTTGTGACTAAAACAGCACTGCTAACACACCAGTGTTTGGGCAATTGATGAGCGGTGCTTGCACAGCCTCAAGGACCTGTTTCCCACTCCACCCCCAGAGCCACTCCACCCACTTAGCCAGCACAGGTGACCCAAACTGACCAAAAGGGGTGTTCCACAGCATACAATGTCATGTTCAGCAATAAAACTGAGGATAGTCTTTCTGTAAATGTTGCTTGGAGACTGGCTGGTCATCGGTCTGCTGGTGGGAAGTGGTGATTGTCTTTGCATTGCTTGTCGGGTTTGTTCTTTTTCTCCCTTTTCTTCACTTATTAAACTGTCTTTATGTCAACCCATGAGTTTTCTTGCCTTTGTTCCTCCTGTTCTCCCCCTTATCCTGCTGGGGGTGAGGTGGGGAGTCAATGAGTGGCAGGTGGGTACTTAGTTGCTGGCTGGGGTCAACCCACCACAGAGTACCAAACTTTAGCTGCCTTATCTGAAATGCCATAAACTTAGCTTCACGTTATTTTTAAATAAAAATAAAGAAATAGCTCAGTCATTTCAAAGAAAATGATAGAAAAAAAAATGTGCTGCATTCACTGGGAAATTTCAGCATCTTTTTATTGATGATGAAGGGCTGGAAACCAGGGCTGTGGGTTGCTGGTGCAGCTGTGTGCCTTCTGATCTCCCCCAGATTCACTAACACACAAACCCACACCCACGCGCCCCCCCCCCCTCGAAAAAAAGGGCAAGCAGACAAACTCAGAGCATACTAGCCTGGATAATATGTTTGTATGTGCCCAAGGGGACTTGCTGAACCTCAAGACTAAATGCTCCAAAACTCCCACTGCCATGGACATGCTCCATACAAGCCTGTAAGGAGGAAGCAAACAATCCCGGTTGCTTTTCTTGCCAGCTAGAAGATGTTATAGTAACGAGCACAAGAGCTGGAAGCAGGGAATCATTTTCCTCTTGTAGTCCTAATACTGATAAACAGATAGCAAACAAAATAAAAATAAAAAGCTCCCTGGCTTAAACACAGAAGTGTAAACGTGAGGTGGGCTTTGCATGGTTCAGATGGTAGTACTGGAGTGAGAGCCCAGGAAAAGCTTCAAGACTGGGAGCTTTGCTGGGATGAAAACAGGATGGAGGCCTGCAGACAGAGGAAGACAAGTTGGAGGCCAGCAAAATAAGAGAAAAGGTTTTGTTTTTTTAAAACCAAGGTTGCAATGGCAACCTTGCACATTCAACAAGAAGTCCCAGGAGGGAACTAAAGTGAGGATGAAGGCAAGGTTTCCAAAAATAAAGGCAAAATATTTAGGCCTAGGAAGGCAGAGAGACATGGACTGAGACAGGAAGGTAGCATGTGTAGCCACTACAACCAAGTTTCAAAGAAGACTTAGTTTAAAGGTTTCTAGAACAAAGGCTGTATTCTAGCTTGTAACCCACCTGTCTGCCACCAAGAAAATCACTCTTGATTGGAACAAGCACACACCTGTCTAACACTCAGCTAATAAGGCATCAGTAGGAAAGAAGGTTACGTACAACACCTGGGAAGGAAACTACTAACAACACCAAATGCGGCGATAACATTTTTCCAAGTTCCCAAGCCCAGCACTTTTTAATGCATGTTTTCTGGCATTATTTTATTTTATTTTTTCCTTGATGACTGGCTCTATTCTTAGTTTAAAAGGTCCAGGTATGTATGACTGGACACATGGCAAGACAGTGGGTGTCATTTACAACATGCCATGACAATTATGTGAAGTAAATGGCTCTGAATTTATGGCATTTGCATTCGTATTTGGTCAAAGGAAGTAATAGCCTTGTGGCTAACCATATTAAATCCGTCATCTTGCTGTTACACAGACTTCCATCCTACTGACCTTCTCAAACTTCACTTCACTAGATGTCTCCTTATCAGGTCCTAGAGCAGATGTAGTACTGGAGTTCCTTCACCGGGATTGCTGCCCGAAGGCAAAGATAGGCATCACCTGCTGGATAGGCCACCCTTTGGGGCCATGGCCTCATCACACCATTAGAAACCAGCTCTTCTGAGTATCTCTAGTTTCACCTGTTGAAAGTGAATAAGAGGAAGCAAGTATTTTGGGGAGACACTCTGTGTACCTTTCCTGAACTTCTACAAAAAGTTACTCCTGAGTTTCCCACTGACCCCATTTCTCCACGCAAACCTGCAAAGGTTCTCTACATCCCATCCTCCAATTCATTAATGAAGACGGTGAACAATGACAGCCCCAGTATCAATCGCTGAAGAATGCAGTAATAATCAGACACCAGCTGTACCACTGGTCACAGATGGTATCCTTCCAAACCCAGCTGGTCAGCTGATTTTCCACCTACTGTGTAGGTTACTTATCCAAACCATCTCTCTCCAATTTGGATACCAGAATACTGTGAGAAACCACATCAAGAGTCTTGTTAAAAGTAAACAATATTTTCTACATTCCCCTTGTCTACAGAATCTGTGTTATCTCATCATAAAAGGTCATCAGGTTGGTCAGGTGTGATTTACCCTTTGTAAATCCACACTGACTGCTCCAATTCACTTTATCTTTACTATACTTGGGTAGTCATGACTTGATGTTCTATAATCTACTCAAAGAAAGAGATCAGGCTGGCTGACCAGTCTCCTGTAGCTCTGTGGGTCTTCTCTTTGAAAATGGGCGGCAAATGACATGTAGCTTTTTACATTTATCAGAACGGCATCCATGACTCTCTCAGGGCATACAGGCAAGAATGACAGAAGTGGTAGCTCCTCCTACTGACACAGAAAGTTTCCTAGAAAGGAATGGGAAGAGAGAAGATGGACACCAAGAGGATAGCATGCTGCACACCCACATCCTACAGTTTTTATCTGTCAGGGCTCAGCAAAGACACCTAAGGGCCAGGGGCCGGAAGCTGAGGGAGGTACCACAACTGGCAAGGCAGTGGCCTCACCAGCCAAGGCCTCATCCCCACAGCACCCAAGAAAGGCAAGAAAGACAGGGATGGTAACCAGGGTCAAGCCAGAGTCCAGATCACCAGAGAAGCTTGCAGCGATGAAGGAGGGCCAACGCGAAGCTGTGAAGTCAATCTGCAGGCCAGGATCAGATGCAGTGATGGTCACCAGGGTCAGACATAGTCTTGATTGACAAGGAGTTTCATAGTAATAACATAATCTGAGTCCAGGCAGGAAGACCATCCATGGGTCAGGGTCTGGATCCAAGGGCAACTTCCATGCCCACACACAGGTATGACTGTAACAGGTAGACCTTGAACATAACTCAGGCAGGGACTAAAGCCTGGCTTGAACTTAAATGGAGTTCCTGGGCCCATGAGCAGGGGGGTAGGAGTAGAGGTCCCAGATATGGATGATCAGGATCATTAAGGCCTATTAGTGCTCTTAGGGCCACAAGAGGTTTGTACTAAGTAACCCCACTGATGACATTCATATTACCTTTTGAGTACAGGCAACATGCAAGAAAACAGGCACACATCACACCCACGATTGGTACCTTCAGTGCTACTGAGTGCCCTCACGCTCACATTTGCTCTAAGCAACATAGCACGATTTTTTTCACAATAGCCACATCGAGGTGTATGTCAGCATCTTGCCTGTCAAAGGTTTGCTGCAGCATCATGGCTTCTGTCAGCACCATAAGGAGTGGGAGAAAAGGCAACCAAATAAGAACATCTGGCAGAGTCCTCCTAGTGTGCAGGTGCACACAGCAATTACACAGTAAGTACAGCACAGGCTAGAGGCCAGTCCTAAGTGCAAAGCACTTCAAGTGCTTTAAGACAGTTGCTGAGCCAACACATGAACCAAGCAGAAAGGACATGATGAGTCTGTCCCAAAGATCCTAACCATAGCAAAGCAGTGTAGGCACAAGTCACCATGTAAACATGGTCAACAGAGCCAAGACCCACTCCTTGGTATAAGAGAGGAAGATGATATCGCTGTATCCACTGGGACTCAAAACTGGCACTCTCATTTATCGGATGCCAGGGTCAGTGAGCAAACTTCTCCAAATATTTAGAATATAATCGTCATGGGTCAATGGATTGAGTAATTTCCTATTGAAAAGAATTCACCCAAGCACTTAAGTCAGCTTGATGTATCCTTACACAGAACAAAACCCCAAATAAATTCTTGACAGGAACTCTGTATTGTTAAAGCTACAATGAATCCTCCTTAATACAGGCAGTGTAATATAGGTGCTAAACTCCCAAGAAAATGCAAAATAAAATCTTCTCAGAGTTGCCAACATTATTACAAAATTCTCCAATGTCAACATTCCCCACAAACTACTAGTTTGATTATTATTTTTTTCTGGCTGGATGCCTAAGACAGCTGTGCCAGACAGGAAGGGAGTTAAAAACCTCCCAAATAGTTCTTCTCTGGTTTGAGAGAAGAAATGTACATATGATGGATGTGGATGACTTCTTTCTCCCCAAAAAGCCAATTTTTAATTCAGCATGCAGATAGAGCTAGGAAACTATAATGGGTATTTATATCCAAGATGCCTACAAGCATATCTCTTCAGGAATGGAGTAGTACTGAAGGCTTTTTAAGCATTCATGCCAACCAACTCCCAACTCTAAGTCAGAGCAAGGGAAAAAAAAGACGCTGAAGAGAAAAACATTCCTGAGATGTTTTCTGAAGTATAAGTACATGCTGTCAAGAGTTCTTTAAAAAAAGCTTGAACTCGAGTCCAGTTCTCAGTTGCAACAATGAAACCTTTTAATAAGGATGATCTGGCACTTATTTTAAAGCTGCTTCTCACCTACAGGAATATCTTCAATGCCGATTTAACTAACTGCAACAAACACAATTTATAACTTTTAAACCAAAAGAAGACAAGGCAAAGCCTTCAAAAGTTTATTTCCAAGTACAAAAATCGTTCCATGAAATATCTACACAGTTTTTACTTTCAGTATAAAGGTTTAAACAGATAGAAAGAATAAAGTCCCAAATTCTTGAAAAAAATAGGATTCAATTCAAAATTCTGAACAATGAAAAGGCACTTAAACAAAAGATATCCAGCAACAAATATAACTCTTATGTCACATTGAATGTGTGGTCAAACATTATCTAACACTTTACAAAGAACTTAATTACAGTCTGGTTAAAGTGAGCAACATAGTCCAGACAAGAGTGAATTCAAAATCCCTGCAATTCAACAATCACACTTTTCTTTCAAGTGTAAAGAAAGCAGAGAGAAGTCTTCAGTCAACTATCAGTTTACAGCATTGTGCTCAGATGAAGAACTTGAGAGTTCAATTTGTACAAAGTTCCACAAAAAGAAATGTAAGAAAACTGGGTAGCAGCATAAATACTTCACGGTATCCCCTGATCAGTACATCTGAGGATTTTATATTTGTATTCCCAGTTAAAAAAAAAAAAAAAGTCTACAAAAATAGAAACCCTTGTCAGAAGCACATCAAATAGACTAGCATTAGTAGAAAATAAAGGTGTAATGCTTGGAAATCCACTGCAATTCCCTTCTAGTAGGAGTATTTTTCTACTGCCAGCAATGGAAAATACCACAAGTAGAAGTTTTCCAGAATGAGAAAAGAAAACAGACTATGACAATTTAAATGAGCTTGAGGTTTTTTTGTTCAGGATTCAACTATCTTTGGGAAAAAAAAAATATCAAATACGCCTAAAAAACCAATACAATGGCATTTTCAGCACCAAAGCGTATTTGTGATCTGTGCAATAAATACAGAATAAGATCTCAGTCATTCACAAATGAGGCAAATGGGAGGAAATTGCCAACACCCCCCAAAAAAATATTTTTTTTCAATTATCCAGAAATATAAAGTAAACAGGAAAAAGTACTTTAGTGTTGACATTTTTTTCCCCAATGATCCTGAATAAGACCTATGATACAGCAGTGCTATCAAAGCTTTTGCATCTTTTTTTCCAGATACATTTTCCTGTAGGTCCGAAACATCTCTTTTGAGTCTTTGATTGGAATGTGAAGAGCCTCACCATCTCCATCCAGGATCTGTATAGCTGTATCAAGTGGAATACTGTCCTCAGCTGAAAGACAGAGAAGCAGGTTAAAGCAAAAGTCCAAGAGTCTCAAATGATTTTACTCCTTATGCATGCGGTACTTAAGGCCACCCACTGTCAAAGAGGATGCCACAAACTTCCTTCCTAAATCACCGAACACCTCAGATTTAAATCAACCTCCAAGGCACTTTTAAGCACCAAATGGTCATTTGGCTGTCTTTGTAGAAGAGATTTCCAAAGAATATTAAGAAAGGTGTGAATGTCAATGCGCGTTTGTGACAGTAAGAGAAGAAACAAGTGGGCTAAAAGAATGGCAAGACACCAATAGCCAAGGACACATTCAACAGCAATAAAGGATGTAAACATTACAAAATATGTTGCTTGCATAAAGACCACACCACAGATAACTTGCCGGAAGAGAACTTGCACTCTGATAAGAGGAGGATGGCAACAAGGTTATAGCATGCTGAAGGCACCGTTTTGGTTCCTGTTAGACCAGTAGGAAAACAAGACTTTAGCTAGAAAGACACGAAAAGCAAAGAAACAAAGACAGCATGGAGCAACCTCGCCCAAGATTTACAAAGGATGAAGCAACCAAGATCCTGAGATGAAAGATGCTGCTGTTCTAACTGTTGACTCCTAAGCAGTACAAAAGACCATCCAAAAAGAAATTTGCCAATCAAGAGAGACAAGGAAGATGTAGCTGTGGCACCACTTTTCCTCTGTGTGTCATACAAATAATCCTGTCCAGACTACTGGGACACACGGGTCCTAGTGCTGTCCAAAAAGCGGATTTGTTGCCCGGTGTGCAATGAACCAATTCTCACACACAGGAGAGAGACTGCTTTTTATTCAGGCCTGGGTGCTTGGTGGATTTCCACAAATCAAGCACACCCCAGGTCAGTTTCCTCCTTATATTTATACAGAAATGTTACAAGGTAGTCCACTCCCAGTTACAATGATTGGTAATTTAAATATAACATCTGCTGCGTCAGTCTCTTCAATCACTGGGACTCCATAGAGGAAGGGTCTTCACCTGGGCAAGGGTCTTCTTGACCTGTGGGTGTATGTTTTAGTATTATAATGAAGACAGTTCAGCTAAGGATGCCTGGACTTCAGTTTTCACTGCCAAATTGGCATTGATTGTAGAAACCGATTCAATTCAACTGCACATATGCAGGAAAATTCCAATCTCCAACATATTCTTATGACAACAAAAATCTCCACAAATCTTTGAAATTCATGTCTACTCTACAGTATCCATTTCAGCAACAGAGCTAGTCAAGAATAAGTTAAAATACCTTATTAAGATTTACTACTGTAAAGGAACACTTAAATCCATGCAAAGAGTATTTAACTTATATTTCAAAACAGATAATCAGAAGTCATTTCACCTGCAGAGATCTCTTCCAGCTTTTTTTGCTTCACTGGATCACATTTTAGCCAATCTTCTTTTTTACTCTTGACGCCTAAAGAGAAAACTTTAAAAATGTTTTTGAGGTTCTTATATCACAAGTTTTCATCACTATTCAGCATCAAGTTTTAACATATACTGGAACATGCAAAAGGAAATTCCCTTTAGATATGAAAATGACTGCAAGGACCGGTATGTACAGGTCAAATTTTTATTTAATATCAAATATGGCATTTGACACAAATATGCTTCAAAACACACTGCCTAAAATGTCAAAAGATTCAGGATAGGGAAGAAGAGGAGGGAAAAAGGCAGCTTAAAGCAACGATAGCAAAGATTACAGAGACTGCGTGCACTATATGCCTGGCCCAAGACCCCTCTCTTCCTGAATGTTGGAAAAGATCTCTCCCTCCACTGTCTACCCAGCCAGATTTATACACAACCAGGTGAACACTGAATAGAAATAGAAATCTGCTTTCTATGAACAAGCCAAGCTATCTTCTACAGGTAGGCTAGAAAGCTACTTGAAGTTACCTGAAATGGCCATGCTCTAAAAGAACTTTATTCTGTAAAATTTAAGGAAAAGGAATAAAACACTGAATTGAAGGAAAAGTCAGTCTCATGTGCTTTTTCAGCTCAACATATAGCTAGTCTGTCAAAAAGCTAGCTAAGTTATCTCAGCCTTTAGAGCCCCACACTCTCACTGCCTGTAGTTTTGTGTAACATGAATTTAAAAAGGAGTATATACTTTTTACTTGCATATTAATTTACTTACAAATTAATAATCAAGATAGCATCATACCTGCCACAATGGCTTTCTCTCTCTCTGGGGAATTCTTTGCAGCTGAGCTTTCTTCATCAGTGGTTGGATTTCTGAACAGTATCTCTGGACACAGCTTAAATTCAAGTAGTTCCTGTTTGCAGGATTTCTCAGCTTCTAAGACAGAATCATCTCTTTTCACATCTGGGCTGTTCTGTGACACTTTGGCCTTTAGATGCCAGACGGGTCTGACAGGTGATGTCTCCAATTTTGTCAGATATATGCGTTCCTGTGCCGTACGTTTAAATGCAACTCTGTTCAGGTAGTGTTTTTTCGGTTCCTTTTGAAGATGCAATTTTAATCTGTTATTTCTTCTATTTAAGTATAGCAGGTTTTTATCAGGAAACATTTTCTCAGAGCACTTGTCCTTGTTTTGACTGTCAAGACGCCGCTCTTTGTTAGAAAAGTAGTTTTTAGAGATGGTAGAAGGTTGAGCTCTTTTTCTCTGTAGTTTAAGCACAGAGCGATCTGCTAATGAACTCCTTGATTTCCAGCCATTTTCTCCGTTCAATTTTTTAGCTTTGTCAGTAGTTATCATGCAATTATGAGAAAGGTGCTTGGAATTCTTTGCTTCAGATTGTTTCAGTTTTTCCTCTTCCACCTTTGTTCTCTTAGAGTCTCTCTTCCCAATAATATTTTCCTTCCTCTTCCGTTTGTACAACTGGTCCTGTGAAGAATGAACTTTCACAGATTTATGCTGAGAGTATTTCTGGTTTCTTGACTTTAAGTCTACGGTGCCTGAATTTGGGAACTTTATAGCGTCAGCACAATAATTATTCAGCCTTTTATGTTCTACTTCTGCTGATAATTTGGCTTTCTCTTTGATGTTAATTCCTACATCTTGCCCAAGTATCTCCTTTTGTTTCCTACAGTTCTGTTCTTCAGCTGAGTTCTCTTCACAGGTTTTAATTTTTTGTCCTTGATTAACTTTAGCATGCTTAATTTCAACAGTTCCTGACTTGGTAAATTTGTGAACATCCTTTTTGGATTTCATGGCCAAACCTGTTTTGGTTTTATCTTTTGAATAGGGCTCCATTTTGAACACTCTCTCTTTGTTTTTGGATAACATTGTCATGTTGTCTGCATCTGTATGACCTGCTTTCTCTGACAACTCCTCTGAGACTGTCTGATATTCTTTTTTGTCAGAATGAAAATCTTTGCCAAGCAATGGGGTTCCTCTTTCGACTTGCACCTCTTCCTTCCAGCTGCTCTTTTTAGATTTATCAACATCCTGTCTTTCAGAGGAATTAAGTAATCCATTTTTTTCCTGTTGCATTGTAGGTGGTTTGTACTCATTATTCACCTTTAGTCTAGCATCTTTGTTCATTACAGAAGTGTATTTGCAACCATCTTTTTTATTTTTGCTAACACAGTTCAGATTTTTTTCAGAAATTAGCAGGTTTTCCATTGTGCAGTTCTTCATTACAGCATCAGATTTACTGTTGTTTTCCTGTATTTCTGTAGCGTTAGTATTTTCAGCTTTTGAAAGCTGAGCATCATTTTTCTCTGAGCCAGACATTTCAATTTTGCAGGGGTACTGTGGCATTACACATGCTCCAGATAAAGACTGTTCTTTAACGACTTGGTTATTTATTTTGTTTCCAGAGTTGGAGGCGTTTTGTGCGGGTTTTTTTTTCTCACATAGACTCTGGCTAGGCTGAATACTGCCTTCAAGGTTCTCCTTCTCAGCTGATGCCTTTTCTGACTGTTGACTCGTTACTGTCTTGCTGTCACCGGAGGAACACCGGTTGTGTTCGGGCAACAGTTCTTGCATCTGATCAGATCTTAACACTTCAATTCTTATCTGATCTACTGGGTCCTTCAAATGAGATTTCTTATCACAAATTTGAGTTTCTTTTTGAGGTTGATTCTCCATCCGCTCAGCCACAGAATCATTTTGAACTGGTTCTTTTGTTAGCATATCAGCACCTTCAATGCCATATGGAAACTCTTTCATTAGTTCAGACAGCTGATTGTTTAGACATTTAATAGGTTCTGCTCCAAAACAGTTCATTTCTTTTTCTGTACTGTTTTTACTGGACATGCAATTCTCTGTACTGTTGTCTCTTGGAATAGCTAAAGCATTTTTTTCAGGAGTTACACTGATTGAGAGATCTAGTGAATTTTGAGCTAACTCCTGGTTTATACTAGCAAGAATTTCCAAGTCATTTTCAGGATGCTTGAAAGACGCATTGAATGACATTTTTTGTTCCGAGGTAGAAATCATTTTAAGAGTATTGCCACTGCTTTCTTTCTCCAAATGACTAGTTGTGATACCATCCAAAATCTTTCCTGCTTTACTCGTACAGCTTGAAGATTCTTCCAACATATTTTGCAGCAAGCTGCCTCTTTGGGGAGTGTTATTGCTCAGCTCATTTTTATCCAAGTCCAGCCAGTGCTCCTTTTGCCTTGGGTCAGATGCATTTCCTTCTGATGAGGTACCCTGAGCCTCAGGCACTGACCTGAAGATATTTGCTATTTGTGGATTATAAGATGTATCACCTTCAACAAGAGAACATACACCAGATATACAGAACATCTGTTCTTCCAACATGGCTGTGGATGTACCTCCTGTCTCTAACACACCTTGCTTGTCATTATGTTCTCTTACACCTTCTTGAAAGATTTCACTAGAAAATTTTATGTCTGATTCAGGAAGAGAAGGCTTGTTTTGTAATCCAAGCAGCAGATTTTCTCTGGCATCTTGTGCTGATTGACTAACTTTCCTTTGGTTTTCATCAGAGGAACCATTTGCACTCACGCTGTTTTTCACATTTCCATCAGCCAATTTGGTCTGTTGCAATTGTGAGTCCACTTTCTGTACCAGAATACAATCACTGGGTGACAATCGAACAGTTTCTACTGTTTCTTTATTGGTGTTTATCATAATTAAATTATTTTTCCCCTCTTCTTGCAAGCTGCATGTGCTTCTCGAGTCAATCACTGGGTAGGTTTTATCTGCAGATGTTGGACATTTGTCTACCTGCTCAGTCTGTGTTCTCTGGTCAGAAAGTACTAAAGGAGAGACAACTGCAACTTGGAGTTCAGAACTTTTTATCGAATTACAATTCAACGTATCGAGTTTTTGTCCTACAGAAGTAGTTGTTACAGGCAAAAGTGCTTCATCTGTACTAACCTGAACATTATTTTGTTCTCTATTTTTTGTGGTTTGGCTGTAAGATGAAATCTGATTTGCTGTGGAGCTTCCATTTGACTGGCTATTTTGCACACTTACAGATTCTGATGGATGCTTTCTCCACAAGTCCAGGCACGCAGTTAGCTCTTCCGCAGAGTAACTATAATTGCTCTGTTTAAGAGATGTATTTTCAGCAAATGGTGTTTTTTTCTGAGCTACATCACTCTGAAATTTAGCTTCACCAGATTTGGTTGTTTCTGATACATGAGAGTTTGTGTGAACCGTAAATGCCTGTTCACCTTTCGAACTTTCTCCCTTCTTACTAGTGTCTTTTAGCAAGCTTCCATCCAAGACAGATATATCTGCCAGCGGTTTTTCACTACACAGGAGACTAGTTAGTATTTTATCAGCAGTAGCACCAGCTGTCTTCTCTTTCAATATATTTGTGCTGCTCAATACAAACTGAAGAAAGGATGAGGCCTTGGGGTTGGCTGGCACATTCTTTGATGCAGTTTTAATAGAGCTATCCACTTGATTAAAACATGAAGTATTGTTCAAGGATGTCACAGGTTTTTGAGAAGAGGCCGAGGCATCTGCATTGCTTTGTTCTGAGATGGGAGTGCTCACAGGATTATTTAGTTGAGCTGGGAGTTTGCTCTGAGAGGGAACAGGTGCAGAGCTTGATGAAGGGCTTCCCTGCTCCACCTGAGGGCTACTTTGAGTGACCTCTAATCCTCTGTTATCAGCAGTGGTTACGTTTTTGTCATTTCTTTCTTCTGGTGAAGAGTTAAGTATTTGACTCTCTCTCCTGGTTGTTTCAGATGGCGAAGACGGTACATTTTGGTTGGGCACCCATGGAATACAATTACCAATAGTACTTTGATGACTTGGAGGAAGCGTGGGAGTAATTTTGTCAAGTCCTGAAGCTGCAAAGAGTTTTCTTCTATAACGATGCATCCTTTCAAGCAGGACACATTTTCTTTTAATAGTGAGCAGCCTTTGAGCTTCCCAAGCTAGCGAGTCCTTTGTAATTGTTCTTCCATCTGCTGCTGCTGAAGAAATTTGAGCATTACCTGGTCCACTCACTAAACTACTAGTCTGGCTTTCTTGAACTGAAGCAGGATCACTCAATGGCTTTGAAGCACCCATCGAAGATAAAGTTTCCATTTCTTGCACAATATCATACAGTTCTTTGCAAATACGAGAGGATGGCACAGACATTCCATTAAAAGGTTGATTTGCTGTCACATTGCCACTTGAATTACAGGCGCTCCTAACTGATTGACTGACTTCTCCAGATTGCTGTTTCTGACAGTGTTGCTGAAGACCGTTAGAACCAGGAGCACTTTTTGGATCTGATGGGTGCCTCTGTTGGCCAAGGGTGTATCCATTATGCACATTTTGAACTGCCTGTGGTACCCCTATTGAAGATTGTGCTGCAGCTCTTGAATCACTGTTGGCAGGCAACAAAGACGGTGCAGAATATCTGCCAGGAGCTTCTGATCCCACCTGACCTGGTCGATAACGTAGCAGCTGTAGATTTGCTGCAGTATTGTGATCCAGTGAGTGTGAAATTTTAAACTGAGGGTTGGGATGATAAATTGGGGTTTGGACATGTTGCCCAGATGCACCAAGAGGCACAGAATTATTCTGGGCATTAATGTTACTTTGATATAATACCGTAGTTCTTGCAGAATTATGCTGCGGTATTTGTGGCTGCACAGGGTAACTGTTTGTGGTGACATACTGAGGGTCCAGAAGCGCATTCCTCACAGTATTGCCAGCGTTCATCTGAGAAGATGGGGGAGGTAACTTTCTGTGGGAATAAGTGTAGGCATTAGAGATTGGCCAAGAAGTCTGAGTCATCTCTGCCCGCAAATGCGAAGTCTCATTGGGAGATTTTGGAGCTATTGGTACATAAGACGGATGTCTATCAACTGAGTATTTTGAGACAAAAAAATCATTACCAGCTACAGATGCTCCTGGTAAGGCTTGATCTGAAGTTTTGAATCCTTCAGCATTTACAGGAGGGAAGGCAACAGTGCCAGCTGGCAGATACGCCATTTGGTTATTTCCAGAATAAGTGCATGTGTTTTTAGAGGAATAGGCATTTGTCTGAGGAAAAGTACGTCCATTAGAGAACAACTGACTGTAACACGCTTCTTCACTTTGCAGGTTGTTTTTTGCATCAGCATTCTGGGGTGGCTTTACATTCCAGTCCATCTTTTCTTGATTTCTTTTTCTTCAGCCAAAACCAAAAAAACACTAAAAAAAAATAAAAATCAAATTTTAATCTTTTGATCAAAACCAATTTCACTTACCACAAAGGGATTTAGAATGCGTTACGAACAGAACAGCTGAACTTAAATTGCTAGGCAGAAAAGCAACCCCACTGGCACATCCCACAGACATCAATATTGTCAATGTCAAGTTGCATAAATTACTTCCCAGAACACAGTTACGGTACAAAAAGACAGAGCAGCAACTAACAATTCTATTGGCTATCTAATGAATAACAAAATCCTCACATTTTTCTGCTAATTCTATTGTCATCTTACTTTTTAATGATAGATTGCTATATATACCTTATCCAAAACAACACTTGAAAAAAAACAGTGTATTTGTGCAACATGATACAATACGCAATGCTTAAGAGCTGAGCATAAGAAGCAACTACCGAACATAATAAACGTCAGAGTTTTCATATAAGACAGCTGGATTTCAGTTATACATTCAAATATAACAAAAGAAAGGAGAAAATAAATTTGGGTTCAGTAAACACCCTTCATAATAACGTGGCCCACTTGTTTTTATCTTACATCTCATTTGCTCTTCCCCGACACTGTGGGCACTTACTAATTATTGAGAAACACAAGTCTGTGACTCTAGCTAATAGCACATGTAGCTACAACCACGCCACCCCTAATTCTGTTTGGTAGCAGTAACTTACTCAGCACGAAGCATGGAGATGACATGCCTCTGCTGTTGCACTTAAGCGCACCTCCAGGAGGTACAAAGTCACACATCTCTAACTCTTCATGTTTTATATTCCAGAATTCACACTGATTACCAACAAGCCCAAATGAGTGAGCATGTTACTTCTGAATAACCTCTGGAAAGTTGTTAGAGACAACACCTTCAAAGTCAAACACTATTTCAGTCTTCAAAAATGCAAAAGTGCGAGAAATCCAGGACAACCTACAAGCATGAATGCTGTTTGCATCTCAGTAAGTTCCTTTCAGTATGGTCAAACCCACCTAAGGCAGAACAAACACCTCACTTTGGAAGATAGCTCTATCTTCTGTCACTCTCTCTTTTACTTTCTCTGCTCTCAAAGGACACCAATAACAGAAGAAAACAGGAAACAAAATAGCGTATGAAATTCATAAAGAGCCATTGACAATAGTATTAAGGCAATACTCATAGTGATGCAGGAATCTTAAATGAGAAAACAGGCTTTTGCACCCAAGCTAAAGATTTCAGACTGCTAACAGTTCTACCGGGTATTTCCTGAAAAATAATCAGGGGATAAAACAATCATGCCCTTGAATTAGATAATTGCTGAAGAAGTTTAAGACATTTGTATGTTCCAGAAACATGACTGGGATATGAAAACAAGACTAAGATGTCAACCAGTAGTCATTGTAAAATTCTTGCTAAACAGAGGAGAACCTTTGACTACGTGCAATACACAACTTTGCCAGGAGTAAAATCCAATTCTTACCACTGTCAAGACCATGGAAGTTAAGAATACAACCTTAGTTCATCATCAACATCATTATTAGCTGGATTAAGAAAACTAAGTTTGTAACTGTGATCGCAACCTTAAATGTTTTTATTACTTTTATACAACAAAATATACTACTTGAAGAAGTGATATTTAGCAGAAAGCACGTGTCTTAGGAAGAAAATTTGAGAAAATTAGTATCAGTACAAGACTCTGAAAGAGCAGGCTCTTCCTCACACACGCCTGCTTCACTCCTTCACCTGCTTCTTTCTCACCTTGAGCACAAGACTCAAATATTATCAGCGACTATTACACAGGCAACTGCCAATTCTTCATTGATGGTGCAGAGTGGGAAAGAGGAGTCCTTGAGGCTGTGCAAGCACTGCTCAGTGTCACAACCCACTCAGAAGAGGGGGGTGACTCAGATTTGCAAATCCCCAGCAGCATGGACTAAGGTGAGACACAACTGTACAAGCATCCACAGTTTGCTACAGGCTCCTTAAAAATCATCGCTGGTAAAACAGGATTTCTACTAGGAACAAAGCAGCATATCTTCAGCCAGCTCTTTGTCAATTCGGCAGCTCTCAATTCCATCAAACAGGGGCTATATCCCCAGGAACTCCTCTGGCAAAGGGTTCTCCAGAATCTGGGAGGTTATCCAATTCCAATCTACAGAAACTTACAGCAAAGGACAAGTGACTAAAGACAAAAGTCTACAAGTGATAAGAGGAAAGAAAGAATGAGAGCGGGACAGCTTCGCTTTCTCATGAGTCAAGTGAGGAGAATTTATACCTGTTCTTAAGTTTGTGATGAGTAGAGTCAAGGTGCCTGGTGTGGGATTTGGACATACCTGCTCTGCTTCCACCCCTCTTTTCTTCTTCTCTCTATCTCTCCATCTGTCTCTCTTCTGCTCTGTGGAGACCTGTGGTGGTGCAACCCCTCCTTTATACTGATTTTACTAGGCTCAAAATCCACAAAAACAGTTGTTACAAAATAACAGAACCAAATTTAGATTGCTGGTATCATTTTACATTTACCAAACCTATAATTGCATTTTGTGTTTGGGGCCAAAAAAACCCAGATCTATGACTTGATTTTACAATTGGCACATGCAATACATGGAACTCGTGCACAATGGCATGGCCATGGATCCGTGCTCCCATAAGCTATAATGAATACACACCCAACACTTACCCTACCAAATCTCTAAATTTGTCTCTAGTAGTGTTATGCAAGAATTGTCTTCTACAAGCAAAAATGCATCATAAAAGATGAAGATTGGCAAATCCCACCTCTAAAAGGAACAAGTGGAGACACCATTTCAATAGGCTGCTGAATTGAAAACCGTACTGAGTGTACAACAGCTTTACACATTACTGAAGGATATACTGAAAACAAATTTGAACATGATTTTGACCATGCACATGCTTGTCTTTATGGACATGAATGTTGGTCTACCTTTACCATATGCCGCTCAGTACTCATAACGTGCTTCTGGGCCAACTTCGAATTCCATTCCAGTTTGGTTTTCCAATTCAAAATCAAAATTCAACAATCACCTTTGCCAATTTGGCCTCCTACTAAACTGTCTCTTCACATTTATAACACAGGCCCTTACATAATTAAAAATAAAGGGCAATGTAGAGAATGGGGGAGCCGGGGATGCGTTGTTCTGTGGGAGTTCGGCAGATGTTCTTGCATTGGTGGGAAGGAAGCCGTGGGAACAGTAAGACAATGTCCTTACATGGTAATATGTGTGTGTTGTGAAATGTAGCAAAGCAGTGTGAAATGTAGCAAAGCAGTGTGAAATGACTGGTTAGCCTAGGCGTGATCACTTACATGTAGTCAATTGTATTGCTCACAGACACATGGACATTCATCTACAACCTATCTGTGTAGAGAGCGCAGCGCGCGATCAGAAGATGGAAACTATATATGTTACAAAAATGAAATATTAAAGGTCTTTGTTTGACCATCCAACAGTGTCCTTTGTCGCCGCAGGGCAACAGTGAGTTCTCTTTAACCCCAGTTAGTTCCTAAAAAGAACAGAACTAGCGCTGCACATTAACATGTCAGCAATTAGACCAGACTCTTCTACCTTTCTGGGAGCTGCTGACACTGGCTGGCTAGCATAGCTACATGGACAATCTTTTAATAATAAACAATCCCGACGCATATGATGGGATCCCACTGTGTTATTTGGAACAGGATCAGGAGTACTAAATCGTATAGACACTAAAGTCCTAATGAGCAAACTAACTGCTACTATCAACGACCCAACCAAAATGTTACGCCCACTAAGGTCAACTTTATCAACCTTGGGAGCAAGTCAATGACTCCTATCAGACATTTTACCTCATTGGGAACAAACTGAAGAAGATGATAATCAATTAATTGTAAGAGCCCTTGGAGCAAGCCAAGGTAGTACCTCTCTTCCCTCGAGCTGCATTCAACCACGATCGTGGACACAGTCTATAGCAGCAGCCATTATTAGAGACAGAGGAGGAACCCAACTCGCTGAAGTTCATAAATTGATTTGGGACTGTGACAGCAAGAGAGAGACTTCACTGTAAGGTTCAAACTAACAATTTATTTGAACTTCACTCACAGGTCCAATACATCGCTATTGCAGGTTTTATGGATACAATGGAGGAACGTTCTATTGCAATTTAAAAAGCAATTCACGGGATACACTATCACAACCTACAAGTGATTCCCAGAATGTACTAACACAAACCACAAGCAGACTACATATTAATACCTTAGAGGAGTGCGCTAATCACAATCCTAAAGTATGCCAAATACCATGTGTATATTTCTTGATCACTTACCCGCTCTCTCAGGTAAGGCCTCCTAATCCTTGAGCCCTTACCTTGTACGGCATCCCAGACAAGGGGAGAAGTGTCTCCTAGAGGCCAGCTGTATCAATGGAAAAGACCCCCTAGTTTTCTACCTGGACCTTACGTTTTTTGGGGTTTATTTCCAGATTCGATGGGTGTGCAGGATTATAATACCTAGAATGATTATCTTTGGTGGTGTGACGGCCCCTTAGTCTGTACTGCTAATTTTGTGGTGTCTAGTACACAAAGTTACTGAGTAGTGGTGGAATGGGATTCAGGGCACTTTGTTTGTTAATGGATTATTCGAGGCTCCGTTTGGGTTTTGGCTCTCAGTATGACGCAGTGTTAAGGTAACCCAGGGCTAAGCAGTTCCCCCCAAGTCATCTCTGCATAGATAAGGATTTATCAGAGCTCCCTACCTTTCACCTTTGTGCTCTAAAACCTTTTTAGCCAGGGGATCCCATCCAGGGACAAAGCCTCAGAATTTGAAAAGGAGTTTCAATCACAATTATCACACAGAACTTCACTTATCACACAGAAAGTTGTAAGACTGTTGCCTTTGTCCTCACTATATGCAGCACTTTGGTATACAATATATACCCAATCATTGCATTAGAACTGAATCACAATGAAAACATACTCTATACCTTAGAGCACAGAGCGTGGGTCAATCAAAAGGAAGAAAAACAGCAAAGAATTGATGTAAACGCATGCACTAAAAAACAAGGTTTCATTTGTGAAAGCAACATTCTTGAAGCTCAAGACATCTGTTTAACATGGATCAATTCTCTGGGACAACATCGAGTTTTAGCCCTACAAACTCTCTTTCCACACTTCTGCTTTTTCAGTTTCAGTCATTTGAGATTTCACAATTTCTAAAAAAAATCCACAATATTTCCATTTCAGAGAGAAAGTATAGACGAAGAGACTCCATGACCAAACTCTTCTCTGTATCTGACACCTACATATGGCACAGGCATCAGTCCTGGCGTCGCACAGCCAGGTCACAAAGACCACACTTTCCCCTACTGAGTCAGGAAGGGGTGGAGATGTGGGGTTGGCGTTGTATTACAGAGTATTTCAGAGGAAGCAAAGGAAAGAAGTGGCACAGAAGGGAGCAGAGGTGGGACGCGATGCCTGGTCAGCAAGTCACAGAATCATAGAATCACCGAGGTTGGTAGAGACCCTTGGGATCATCGAGTCCAACCATCTACCCTACTCTACAAAGTCCTCCCCTACACCATATATCCCTCAGCACCGCATCTAATCATCTCTTAAACACATCCAGGGATGGTGACTCAACCCCCTCCCTGGGCAGCCTATTCCAATGCCCGACCACTCCTTCTGTGAAGAATTCTTTCCTCATGTTCAGTCTAAACCTACCCTGTTGGAGCTTGAAGCCATTCCCTCTCGTTCTGTCATTAATTACCTGTGAGAAGAGACCAGCACCAACCTCTCTACAGTGTCCTTTTAAGTAGTTGTAGAGAGTGATGAGGTCTCCCCTCAGCCTCCTCTTCCTCATACTAAACAGTCCCAGCTCCTTCAGCCGCTCTTCATGTGATTTGTTTTCCAGACCCTTCACCAGTTTCGTTGCCCTCCTCTGCACTTGCTTCAGCACCTTGTGACCAGATTTCTTTCATCACTCAACAGTAAACAGAGGGCAGGACAGTCTGACCAGAAAATTTTTAATTTCCCAGGTCCCTTGGCTGGTCAAGTCACTCACCTGAAGCAACCCTGCCCTGCTTTCTGCTGGTCTGCCTGATAACCATGCTCATGCAAGCCTTTGCAAACGCCATTATTAAGTTTTGGATTAAGTTGGATTTACTGAATTAAGTTTAGCCCAGTATTAGTGAATTACTGGATTTACTGTAATTTTGACCCAGATAAGTGTACTACTGATTGATATTTGTTACTATTATTGTGAGATAAACAGTTTATCCCTAAAGCTGTTGGTCTGATGTCTGTTACCATATCCTGAATCTGTAACCCTACTAGGCTGCCTCAAACCCCTCCATTTCAGTGTCAGCAGAGGGATCATAGAATTGTCTAGGTTGGAAGGGACCTTTCAGATCATCAAGTCCAACCATCAACCTAACACTGAAAAAAACCAAAAAAACCCATCACTTAACCTTATCACTAAGCACCAGGTCTACCCATCTTTTAAATACTGCCAGGGATGATGATTCCCCCACTTCCCTGGGCAGCCCGTTCCAATGCCTGATAACCCTTTCGATGTAGAAATGTTTCCTAATATCCAATCTAAACCTCCCCTAGATGCAGAACTGGGATCATGACTGGCCCCAGCCTTGCAGTAGGCGCCCAAACTGCCTGTTTTGGGCTCTTGCCCTGCCTGTGGGCACCAGATTATCTTACAAAGGGAACTACCTGTTCCCTTCCCTTTGCTACTTTGATTAGAGAAAGTCAGAAAGACAAAAGCATGAAAGGAAAGTTACCCTGTGGAGGGCTCACTGCCCTCCCTGCATATGCAAGTTTTTTTGTCTGGGGGTTGTCTAGCTCCATCAATTCTCACTGCAAGGCAAAAGGCAAGGTCCTAGAGAGAGTGGATTGTGCCCAGACAATTAGTTTGTTTTATCTCATTCTGAGTTTTGTCTTAATAATTGCTTGGAGATCAGCTGTAGCCGTGCCATACATAAATTGGCGCAGTGCTTCCAAGACTAAAGCTTTGTGCCACCAGGCATTTTGTCCTGCATCAAATCATGATTTAGATTCTGGTCTAAGTGTGTTGGTGTGGACTTGATGGACCCACTGGGGAGGTTTGGGTGGCTTCCCAGAGGTCATTCCAACCCATCCCATGCGGTGCCTGTAATTCACTATTCCCTGGATGAATTTGCTCTCTAAATGGTTGCGCTCCTGCGCAAGTGTTCATAGCATGATTCATTTGTACACCATCTTGGGCATTTGATACATATATTTTTAGGTTATTTGGAAGGCCATGAATGAGAGAAGGTAATCTGGCCGGATCGATGGGAGTTGGCATTGGGGATCACCTTAATGTACCAGCCTCATATATCACTTGTACACATACTGTCTTTTGCACATAGGCTGACAGATCTGAGAATCCTGAACTCTTAATGAGAGGATCTCCTCTCTCCTGCAGATCTATTTGGCCCCAGCCATACAAGCCACTCAGGTAGTTAATGAGTAATTGTGGTTACCTGGGGTGGTAGTTAGAACTACTCAGGGTCCCCAATATCCTTCTGCCTCTTCCTCACCCAACAAGACCCGATCTTCACCCATGAGGGAAACCTTCCACACATACTCTGTTTCTGGTTCCTCCAGACACCTGGAAGATTTTTCCTGCAATTTAGCTAGTTCAGCAGGGGATCAAGGGACGGTATATACAGTAGCATGGGTTTCTCCATCCCCCTCATCAGCAATTTCAGTCTTAATCAATAGATGAACCTGTATTGGTTCATACCAAATGTCTCCATCCCACATTTCAGTATCGTCACAAAGCACCACCTTATGAATGTGCTAGACCAAGTCAGAGCAGGTTCAAATAATTTATTTAACCTTTCCTGCAGCTGTTCCTCTCTTCTCTCAGCCAGTCAGTAGTTTTTCTGATCACTCATTTTTACTTAAAAGATCATCTCCTCATCTTTCCATTTTTGCCCATGCCTCCTTCTCAAAAGCCAATGGTACTTTAAGTATCTCAAGTCTCCGACTTCAGAGCTATATTTGCTACATTTGCAATCTTTTCAGGGGGTGGGGACATTTTGATTTCTTTTTGTGTGCAAAATAAACAAGCCCCCAGGACTGCACAAGTCACTCCTTAACCTTTTCCTTTTTTTTTTCTTTTTTTTTTTTTTTTTAAGTTTCTGTTGACTCCTACATGGTTCTATTCCCTCTATTACCTCGTCCTTGTCTTTCAAAAATTTCTGGGCGCATTCAAACCCTGCCTGGGATGGTGCACAATTGCGTTCCTGCAGTAGTTTATCCATGGCAATCCTGCCTGTAACACCAATTTAATGCTGCCTTTAGTAAGACCAACTCTTGCTGTGACTATAGGCCTGGCACCAGGAGCACAAACAGCCTATCTGCTATAGGTCCAGCCACATTCAAAAGAAGCAGTCAGGTGCACAAATAGTACACTTTATTTTTATAAAACATATAACAGATTCTTTAAGATTGCCAGTGATAAACGCACTAAAGTGCAGAATAGTTTATATAGCTTTAAAGATTCGAAAGCAATCACCAGCTTGATTTCCCAGGTAAACACTTGGTGTGGCCGAGGTCACAAATCTTACCAAAAGGTGTCCCTTTTGGGGAGGGCAAGGAGGACAAACCCACTGATCTGTCCCTACAATTTGGCATTGAATTCTCTTTCCTCAATTAGGTACAAATCAAGGCAATATTTATAGTCCTATTGTGCAAAGTGAATGGGTGGGACTGTGGCCAAGCCATTGTTCCTTGTGGTTGTACCACGAGCCACTGTACAAAACATTTCTTGTGAAACACGGAAGAATGGGACCACGCAGCCTCTACCTTTCTTCTCATTCTTCCCCAGTCCCACAGTAGCACAAACCACCAGATCTTCACCCAGTTTCCGTGTTTGCTCTGGGCACCAGGTGTTTATCAGCAATATCGAGCTTTGCTTTCAACAATCCTCCTTTAGGGTCTGGAATCCAACTGCAAACTCCAGAAGAAAATACAGACTCTTTTCAGGCAGATGACCAAGGCTCCCTGAATATTGCCTGGGCCAGTCCCATAGATTTGGACTGAAGCACAGATAGGCTGGTTATCAATCATGCTTTAGACATAACCCTATCAGGTTGCCATCCCTCTGAGGCACAGCAGCACCCGCTAGTCAAAAACAGACCTGGTCCCTTCAGGACCATTAATGTCACCAGGCACTAGTCTTACAGGCCCACTGCCCAGGGCCCTGATCCAAAGCATGCTGAAGCATGGAACAACTGTTTGGCCCCAGGCTTTCCCAAACAGGCATAACACATGACCAGGTCTACACCAACTCCTGGGCTGTTCTTGCTGGGTTCATCTTGGAAAGCACACTCCTTCCATACCCATACTGGGAAAATTTGGGGCTAACTTCTATGTAAAGAAATACAGGACTACGCCCTCACTAAAGCATTCATGTGCTTTGGCTGTTAGCCATGGTGAATCTCATTCCGCTTGTCTCACAGTCAAGCCCGTGCCCAATGCCCAAGCAGATGCCACTTCTGTGATGAGCGCGGTGGCAGCAAACACTGACACCTATGATAAAGCCAACTGCAGTCCCATAGTAGCAGATGAAACTGAGGAAACTTTAACGCAAGCTTCCAACCTGGACCACAGAACCACAGTGGTAGCTCTCTGGCTGCACAAGTGTTGGAGTCATCCTGCTGCTAAAGCTTTAGTGAAGGTTGCAGCACTCTGTGAAACATATCTTCCCTCAGACATGGCACCAAGTATCACACAGGCTCTTGACACAGGCCCAAGTGGGGAAGAAGTAGTCTCTTTCAGTGATTGGCCACCCACAGCCAGCCCTACGGAAGTACTAGCAGACACTAGACTAGTCCAACTATCAGTGTGCTATATGCCAACTCTTTTGTGGCATGTCCGTTGTGCCTTCTCACCCTGTTGACATTGTGTGCCTTTAGGTTAAGGCTTCAATCACTCCAAGTTTAATATTATTCTCTTGTCTGAGCCTCCCTGTTACTTCTCTTCCTGAGCTCACTGCAGCCAATCCGCCAAATATTCTTCCTAACTCACCCTCAACTTCACCCCCTGTTGTTATCAAAGTACAGATCAGAATCATAGGTTTGGGTCAGAGGGGACCATAAAGATCATTGAGTTCCAACCCCCTGCCATGAGCAGGGACACCTCCCACCAGACCAGGTTGCTCAAAGCCCCATCCAGCCTGGCCTTGAACACCTCCAGGGATGGGGCATCCACAACTTCCCTGGGCAACCTGTTCCAGTGCCTCACCACCCTCACACTGAAGAATTTCTTCCTGATATCTAATCTAAACGTCCCCTCTTTCAGTTTACTCCTCATCCTGTCACTACACTCCCTGACAAAGAGTCCCTTCCCATCTCTCCTGTAGCCCCCTTTAGGTACTGGAAGGGGCTATAAGATCTCCCCAGAGCCTTCTCTTCTCCAGGCTGAACAACCCCAACTCTCTCAGCCTGTCATCATAGGAGAGGTGCTCCAGCTCCCCAACCATCTTTGTGGCCCTCCTCTGGACAAACACGTCCTTATGTGACTTGGAAAAATCAGATGCAACAGCTAGTTTTGGATCCTAATGGGTCATTAAAGCAGGCAGAGTCAACACTGCTGACCAGAGTAACCGGACTGAACTCAGTGTGCCCCTCTTCTTGCCTACTACTTACAAAGGATGGCAAGCCTGGCTCCACAGCTGTACCCTACCTCAGTAGAACATAAACACAGAGAGACCTTACAGGCTATTTAGAGTGCTCAACAGTATGGACGCAGAAGCCCCAGCCAATAAACTAGACACAATAACTATCTTACTACAAAATCTTCACTTTCCCTTACAGTCATCATTACTTGAATTGGGATTAGGCCAGTGGTTGACCATAAACACTGCACCTGTATGGGAATGTCTAAAATACAGTGACTCCATGTTATTACTAAACCTTTAGGTAACCCAAGCGAACATTTTCTCAGCTCTGAACTGCCTTCAAGCCCAACAAAGGTTCCAAGCCACAACGGCTGTAACCTTAAGAGAAGGTGACAAGGTGACAGCAGCATCCCACCTGCTGAAATTCATAAAGATTGGCAGGAATAATGCCAATGACACCAAATGACACCTGCAAGTCTGGTAGCTCTCTGCAAACAGAGCCTTAGCTGTTGTCTATGTACCAACTATAGGAGAGGCTACCACTGAACAGATCTATCCTCTATCATCTCTGGCTCTATGTCAAGATGGATCTGTGATCCGCCTCATGGATCATCAACAACAGGCCTAGTAGAGAAATAAAGGAAGACAACAGGTAGACACTGAAGCTTGCATCCTTGATCTAGGAGGTGAGGATGGGGCTCGTGCAAAAGGAATTCCTCTGGAATTTCCAATACGTGCCTTAATTCTCTTAGGGGAGTCTGACCTTTCTCAGCACACTCTCACAAGCACGCTGAGACAGTACTCATCTATATCAGGAACAGCTATGTATGTTTATGATCTCGAACAGTAATCAACAGCAGCTGGAGCTGTGAACTTGATGTTACATGCAGTTGTAGTTTTATCAGTTTTGAATTCGTGTTTATTGCTTTTAATCATTCTGTATACCAAAGTTTGGCAAATAATGAAACAAACTATGCAATCAACTGATTCTGTATGTGCAATGGTATATAATCAGCATTAATTGTAAAGCTTACATTAAACGACTCACCAAATAATAGCACCTTAACCACTGACCTGCAACACTTCTCATATTTATGACCCAGAGGCAGGAGATAACTGTACTACCTACCACTAACTATGAGTCAATAAAGTGGTTTTACTGGAAGTGATGGACGCATTCTACTCCTTGGCCAAACTAGTGACAGTTTGGTTCAGGCTCCCAAGGAAGTAAAGGCCTAGGCCGTGACCAGGTCAAGAACATCTCTAGTTCCAACCTGTCCTTTGAAAACCCACACAGGAACAGGGTGACACAGCGAGCTTTGATATGCATGAGCTAGGAAACCAGAATACCAGTCATGCGATTAACACATGAATAGCAGATGGTTCTTCCAAGACTAATTTGTCAAGGAACAAATGAAGTTGTGGGTACAAGGAGTCTCATGCTTACCTTTTCTATTGCACACAATTTGACTACGAGCCAACCGCTTTATTCCGTAAATATGACAGCCTGAACGAGCCTTTTTTTGAGCTCTCCCTGCTAAGCAGCTGGCCACACAGTGGTGATCTCCCCCTTGAGTTGGGAAGCCTCTCAAGGTTACTCCTTGAGGATGAAAGATCCCTTGCCAACTGCAGATCTTTGGTAAGTGACTAATATTGCATGTAACCTTGTATCATAGGGCATTAAGATCTTATATTGGTATTTTTGAATTTTTGTTATACCCTCTGAATAGTAAGATTGAACCTGGCCATCAGACTTAAGTCTCATTTTTACAACATTTGACTTCAATAAAACCACTTTTGCTGCTATTTTTGGCAGTGGCTGTTGAAGCAGTCAATCCCCCCTGTGTAACTGAGGCACTCATGATAGTTACAAAATATTCTTATTCATTATTAAAAGCATCCTTTAATTGGACCAAAACTCTGAACACCTAACATCTATAATTCGATGCCACCCATCTCAGTCGTTTCCCACCTCTCCAGGACATGGAGTTGAGCAATCATAAGCTGCTAAGAACTCAAAGGACAAAAGTTCAGCTATAGGCCAGCATGACCTCACTCCCGTTTCTGCTCCTGGACTTCTAGCAGCTAGTCTCAGTAAACTGAAACCGTTTAAAATGAATTCAGTATGTTTGACATACGGCATCATAGGAAGGTTAGAGCAGCTTGGCAGACCTGCACCTGTAGTACAAGATGGCCTGAATCAACCAAACATGCGCCCAAAGGAAAGAGTACGTACACATGAAGAATTCTCTTTTTCCTGTTTATAACTGTATTTTAAACATCGCATCAGCAGACAGGTTTTCTTGCCACAAGGATTTTTAGCAGTTACATAGAGATAATTTGTTAGAAATTACCTGTGCCTCAGATTGACAGTCAATCACAGGGCATTTGCAGTAATTTTAAGCATATGAAGACAAGTCACTACTCTTTGCAGATGCCCATACTACCATTTCCAGCAGTGTATTTCTCACTTATTGGCTTTTCTGTCCGAATGCCATTTGCTGTTACAGATGAACATTACAAAAATGGTTATTCGGATGGGCCTGTTTTAGTTTTACACCCATGAACTTTATGTTCAATCAGGCTTTTCCTCCCAGACTTGCTTTTTGTTCTTAGCATTGTCTCCTCCAGTCTCAGAACTTTTAATGTGACTTTATTCAGTGTTATCCAACAGTATTTCCAAGTCAGGTTGTTAGCTTTCTGTTTGGTTTGAGTTTTGGGGTTTTTTTAAGCATACACACTTCATTCTCAAAGCCTTCAGGGCCCAAATCTACAAACAAGTTTTTTTTATTTTCTTCATCTTTTCAGAACAGATGAAGAAACAGGACAGATTTTTCAGTTCAAGCAACAGCCATTAAAACAAAACCCATCAAAATTATCCTCTTCAAATTATCTCATTAGCATAGCCCTGGCGCTTGTTAAGGGGTGCCATGAATGACCACCTCCAGCAGCTCTGTGGCCTGGTGATTCCTCCTGCCCTGAGGCTGCAGCCCAGCCTGGAGACCCAGATGTCTCCATTTGCAGGTCCATGGACACAGCTGCTGCTACTTTCCTGTTTGCAGGTTCAACCAGTAGCAAGGCTGAACATGTGTCCCAGAGACACACACAGGACACTGACACAGCCCGCCACAGACAAGGTGATGCCTTTAACAGCACCTACATGTGTGACACATAAAATAGAAGCATAGACAAGTCCCTCTCCTCTTCTTTGGCTGGTCAGGATTGAATGTCTCTCTAAAACCCACAAACCCCCACAGCCTATAGCGGGGGTCATGGATCCCTCAAGTACCAGTACGGCCCCACTGCCCATTTAACACCCCTGCATGGATCCCAGGGCCTCTTAAGACACCTTGAAGTCCACTAGCAAATTATACAGGCAAACCCCACATACCCAGTTTGGGGAAGATATGCCCCAAGCACTCTCATCAGCAGCCAGCATCAGACAGATGGGCTAAGACCCACAGTTCCGCTCCAGCCACCAGTGCTGAGCCCCTCATTCACCCCACTTGCCCTGGTGAGGCTCCCACTCACTCCAGTTGCTGGCACTGTGGGCCAGGGATACCTAGAGCCATGGTCTGATCCTAGTTGCTGGCATCAAATCCACTCTCATCTGTTCCCCCAGTAAGTAGCTGGCACTCCAGACAAAGCCTGTGGGACCTGTGGAGATGCTCCCATGAGCTATGGTCCTTCCAATTACTGACACCAAGACACTCTCTCTAGTTGCTGGCACCATTGCCCAGGGGTGCCTACACAAGTGGTTTGACTCTACTTGCTGGTCCAGTTATCAGCTCACACTGGTCTCTTCAGTAGCCGGCACAGTTTTTGCAGAACTCACACACGGGGGATAAAGAGTGAGATGATGCAGATAGTTTGAAAAGGACTTCAGAAGACAGGACTGGCTGCGGGGATCAGACAGAGGGCTCAATCAGACAGACCTCCTAACAGCCATGGTTTACACATCACTGACTCCTTCTATACCCTCTTCTGCCTGCTCCCCTTCTGCATAGTTCCACCATCCTCTTCCTCCCACTCACACCTGGGACTGATTAGGTTTGTACTCTAATCAGTTTAAAAGTCTAGGTTTGCCTGCAGTTTCTCAACAGCCCATCAATTACTGCAACTGACTGAGGTTTGTTTCTTCTGTCTCCTTCACAGTCGAATGTCAGATTTATCTCTAAGTTTTCTTTATGGCTTCCCTCTTTCCTCTGTAATTCCATTTGGCAAGGTCCTTGATCAGATATTCTTGCTGAAATAAACACTCTCACATCCCACGCCCTCTTACCAATTAGCATAGCTGAGGAGGTTTGCTTCTTGTTATCCCCAGTGTTGTTTGACCATCAGGTTTGTGTCTCTGAACATTTGGCTTACTCCTTCCTCCTTCTTGTCTCCATTTGCACTGAAAAGGTCCTTGAGCAGATAACGAAGCAGATGCTCTCACCACCTTCTACATATCCTTACACTCATCACATTCCACAATATTATTGCTGGAAACAGTGTCCTGGAAATGGTGCTCCTTAACTGCCAACAGAGGCCATTCTTTTAACTCTTGGTCTGCTATTCCTTCTGCTGCTTTCTCACACATTTCCATTGATGTATCAATCATGGCAATTTTAATACTCATGTTATAAATCTGAAATTATACTTCAATAGGGATACTTGAAGCAGGGCTGCAGGAATATTAAAAACTTGAGGAATGCTTAGGGCAAGGAGAATGTGTAAGAACAACGAGAGAGAGAAGCAGAAAGGGAGAATAAAAGGGGCTGGTCACACGTAAGCAAGGTCCAGTCAGGACCAGAGGCTCATAGCTTGTATGTTTAAGGTCAACAACTGAAAAGACCAGGGTGCCAGCACCTGGGGAAGAGACCACAGGGCTGGGAAGTCTTGATGATAGCAACTGGAGAGACTGCCATGCAGGGTAGTCTAGGTGCCAGCAACTGGAAAAGGAGCTGCAGGTCACAGTGCTACATACAGAGCCAGCAACCGGAGAGACCAAGGGGTGCGCAAGAGGTCCAAGAGCCAGTAATTAAATGGACCTCAGTGTGTTTAGTACAAAAATCAAAACACAAGGAAAAAGCACTCCATGACACTTGGCAATGAACCTCATTCATAGTCCTACAGCAATCACACCCAGCAACGCTGCCAGAAGAGTCAGAGGAATTGCGGTCACAGCCAGAAGGGCAGCAGGAAGGAGGCCACTCTTCACACCAGGAATGAGATAACACAGACAAACACCATGCCACTTATCAACAATCAGAGCTGCTATCTACAGAAAATTCTGATTTTGTCGTAAGCAGCACCTAAACCAAGCTCAAAGAGATCATTCAGAAAGATAAAAAGTGAATTTTCTGCAAGCAGCAGGGACTCCACACAAAATTGTGAAAAAATGAAATCTTCAAGATTTTATCTGACTGCTTGATGGTATCAATCAAGCATTTATTGCTTACGGTCCTCGGGGGAAAAATTATGTTCACTTTTGACTAATAGCTGTAAGTATGAGAGCAATTTTTAAAACAAAATTAGAAGATTTGCAGGGAAAAAGGCATTACTAATGGGGACTGCATTCATCACGCAAATTAGCATATCCTACACTTTATTCAGAAACCTACAGATGAAAGCTTTTCTAATACTAGAAGAAATTTTACTTTTCTAATAGCACCAGACTGCTTTACATGAGAATATCCCTGCCTCTTTAGCATAGTTCATGTGTATAATAGAAATATATATCTATAAGTATACATCTGTAACTCATGCTTTTAAGTTGTATTATTGTGACAGAAGAGATCAGCTAATGATAAAGCAGAGTCCAAAGATACTTTACCTTGGATGGAATGACTTTTTTTTTTTTTTTAGAAGATACCTACAGCCCTATTCTACAGCTACAGATTTCTATACTTACCACACTTTATGGAAATCACTGTGAAATGCAGAGCAACCATGAAACACACTTCAATCTCTGAATACTTTCCAAGTTCTCTCCAAGTTTTAAGGCACATTCAAAGAACTGTCTTACATCTTCAGTAGATGTGCCACCTTTTAAAAGCATTGCTCTCAAATCATTCAATAGCTAATGATTACTAATTAGAGAAGAGTTTGCGATCTATGTGTGGAATACTGACTGAAGTGGAAATTAAGTTAACTGAATTTCAGTCAGAGAGAATAATAGTAATCTTTCACCAGCACATACTAAAAGAGCTCTTCAGCATATTTGCATTTTATACCAGCAATAAGGCATGCTACTAGCTTCACTATCACAGTACAAAAAAAAAATAAATAAAAATAGCTGTGATAATGTCTCTCCTCTACGCATTTGTGAAGTTCACTGTATATTGCAAGTTACATTATCAATGCTTCTGCTCATAAAATG
>JAHREE010000261.1:2495053-2542289 GCA_033628505.1 Tringa tobata | reverse complement strand
TGGTGGCACCCAGTGAGAAACTTGTATGACTAGCTTAACGAATAGTGCAGTTTATTAAAGGAACAAAAGTACAGGTTCTTTTGGTTTGCCAGTGATAAATATACTGCCTACAAAAGCACGTGCAAATAACAAGATTACAAATAGTACAGCCTGGCTATAACATGCATTAAATTAAAAGCAATTCTATCAAGATTTCTAAGTTCCCCGGGGAAAAGTCTGAATTCTTACCCAAAGGCATCCCGATGGGGGAGAAGAGAGGCTCAGCCCATCACTGATCCCAGAAGTCGGAGGAAGTTTAAAATGGTATCTTTCCTGGCTTGTTTATGATGCTATCTTCCCTAACATTCCCCCTTTCTTGAGGCATTTTTTATATTATTTTTTAACTTCAAGGTGGAGCTTGAGTGACTCTAGTCATAAATATCTTTATTATGATTGGCATAAAATTCTCTAGCCTCGCATTTAAAGGTATAGTTTATGAAAAACTCAGAGCACAGGCTTAGGGAGGAGTGGTCGCACCTTGGAGGCGGGTAGTCTTCGGGATGGAGGTGTGTTTTGGTATTATAATGACATTATAATGAGCAAAGTTCACACAAAGGACAGCATTTTGTCAAAACATGACATACCCAGGGTGGTAAATGTGCAGCTTATCAGCTCCATAGTACCATCCAGTTCCCATCTCTGCAGTGGTATCACAGAGGCTGGCCCACGGGGTCTTCACCATGCTGCTTCACAAGCAATTTTGTCCAGGGAACACTGTGGAATGGATTCCTTGCATACCAGCCACAGCTGTACTCCATCCTGGAAGCTCCTTCGATGTTACACCGTTCCTTAGTGTGTCAACAACACTGAAATTGCAATTTTAAGTCACCCCTGGTCATTATTCCACAGGGGCTTGGGTTGATGGTAAATTGAATATGAGTCAACATTATGCCCTGGCAGCCAGAAAGGTCATCTATGTCCTGGGGTACATCCAGTACAGCATAGCTAGCTGGTGAAGAGAAGTGATTGTCACACTCCACACTGCACTGGTGTGGCCCTATCTCAAGTACTATGTGCAGTTTTGGGTGCCTCAGTATAAGAAGGACATCAGACCACTAGAGTGCGTCCACAGCAGGGTGATCAAGACGATGAAAGTTCTCAGGGGCTTACGAGGAGTGGCTGAGGTCACTTGGTTTGTTCAGCTTGGAGAAGACTGAGGGGCAATCTCATCGCAGTATACAACTTCCTCAAGGGGGGCAGTGGAGGGGGGTGTTGCATTAAAGGGTAAAGGAATTTGGCAGCAAATAAAGCCCCTTGCATTCCAGGTTGTCCTCAGATATCAGAGGGGCTGGGGGCAGCTGGGCTTACATTCTGAGTGATGCCCAATTTGGCCCTATAGGTCTGGTTGCGTTCAATGTATTGAACTACCACGATTACGAACACGCAAATAGGCTGATGCACTTTCGGTCTGGTCACGTTCAATGAACTAGCATGGCCAGATTTAAGGAGTTTGGTTGTGTTCAATATGAACTGTCACGGTTAGATTAATGAATAGTGCAGTTTATTGAGGCAACAGAATTGCAGATTCTTTTGGATTGCCGGTGATAGTACCCTTCTGCAAAGCATGTGCAAGTGAGACAGCAGCATGAAACAACTCGAGTGATACAGCAGCATAAAACTGTAATAAGGAACCAAGGATAATTTGCTGATAAAGTGAAGTAAAAAGAACTTTCTAGATGTAAGAACGTCCTGGCTGGATAGGGGCTTAACCACAATGTTATCGCAATATATTATCTTGAGCAGATGTTGAACCGCAATGCTATGGAACCTAGACAACCTATACGTTTGCTTAAACTAGTGTACCCATCGCCTGTGTAACAACTAGATGGTGTAAGTTGATAGTACAGCTGGCTTGTTTCTTGGAACTGCTTAAGGCGACTAGAGATCTGAAGAAGCATGAAACAACTCGAGTGATACAGCAGCATAAAACAACTCTATATAGAAGTCTCTAAGTTTCCTGGGGAAGCACTCAGTATAACCAAGTGTTCAGACCTCACCCATTCCTATGGGGGTGAAGAGGGGCTCAGCCCCTCAACTGATCCCAGAAGTAAGAGATGGTTCGTGATGGTATCTTCCTGACTTCTCTGCAGTGGTATCTTCCCTAACATCCCTCCATTCTTAAGCCATTTCTATACTATTTTTCACCTTTCAGGGGAAACTTGAGTGACTCCTCTAGTCATACATACCCTTGTTACGATTGGTGTAAAATTTCCTCACTTCACATTTAAAGGTATACACTAGCAGAAATTCAGAGTGCAGACTCAATGAGGGGGGGTCGCACCTTAGAGGTGGGTAGCTTTCAGGATGGAGGTGTGTTTTGGTATTATAATGACATTAAAACGAGCAAAGTTCAACCTAAGGACATGATTTTTACAAAAAATAAGAAACTGTTGGCTCAGGGTAACAACTATGCATCTTATCAGTGTTCACAGTACCATAAGTTGCCATTCCCTGCGGTGATGCACAGAGTTTGGCAATGGTATCTTCACACCACCCCACTCTCCATGCTGCTTTTTTTCTCACCTTAGAATCTGCTGACTCTTAGCTTGCAGGTTATGCAGCCCAGGGAACTACAGTGGAACACATTCCTTGCATATCAGCTGCACTTCACCCTGGAATTTTCTTCAACGCTGCACCTTTTCTTAAAAGGTGAATGTAACTTTAGTTTCTAAGTCCCCTCCAGATATTATCCCACAGGGGGAGGTGCTAATCTCCTCTCTCTGGTGACCAGCAGTAGGACAGGAGGAAATGGAACGAAGATGCTTCAGGAGAAACTCAGATTAGACATTAGCAAAAGGTTCTTCACTAGGAGGATGGTCAGCCATTGCAACAGGCCCCCCAGGGAAGTGGTCACAGCACCAAGCCTATCAGAGTTCAAGGAGCATCTTAGTCATATGGTTTAGTTTTAGATAGACCTGCGAGGAGCAGGGAGTTGAACTAGATGATCCTTACGGGTCCCTTCCAACTTGAGATATTCTATGATTCTGTGATCTGAAAATCAATTGCTACAGAGGTGAATGTCCTTCTCCAGGCCACCTCAACATGCCGAGCAGGTTTCACGAGCCATCATACAATGAGGAATTCAAACTTGTTTCTTTATGAAGACAAGCTCAATATCATGCTATGTTTCTAACTGCCCTTGCACACATACACGCACACTCACACACACTTCACAGCTTCCCGTTATAGCAGATCAGGAGTCCGTTGCAGCAGGTGGGCCTGGGGTGCTTATCACATATTGGTTTTCTTGTTGCCCAAGGCTTTATAATTTCTTTGCCACTCAATGATTTGGGGCTCATCTGGCTCAATGATTTGGGGGATCCTTGACTTTTGACTTCTCCAGGTTCCAAGCTACCAAAGCATGCCTCCCAACATAACTGCTGTTTGTGCGGCATGCCTGTCCCCTTCCTCCACTGTCAAGCATGGACTTTCCTTGGTCAAGAGTTGAGTATACTATGCAAACAGGAGCTGCGTGTAATGAGGTGTGACCAGCAGGATGATGCAAACAGGAACTGGGTGTAATGGGCCATGGTGTGTGCCATGGCTGAACTATGAACAGGAGAGCACTTTGCCAAAGTAAAGGATCAAGGGTAAAGGGAAACCATTCTGTTTAGAAAGCATATGACATAAATGGAACAAAATCACCATAAATTAAGTGTAGGAAGCTAATGACAGGAGGCAAGCCTGCTCTACCTGAAGGCTGATGCAATCCAGCAGTTATATCAGTTACACTGCCTTGTACCAAAATTGTCCCGGTAACACTGTTGGAAACACCAGGTTGAGAAGCCAGAGTAGCACAATTAAGGCCAACGACAAAGAAGTAATATGGGGAACGTTGCTTGTTTTGGGCAGAAGCAAGCAGGTATGCATAAGGACAGGGAAAAGCTGGACTCAGGGAAAGAGAATATAGGACTGTAAATGGTTATCGATGGTGGTGTTAAAAAATGGAGGTACCACGAACTAAACATGTCCTGGTTTCAATTTCCACTCTGTCTTGGCGTCTCACACTCATTTTAATCTCAGTCCACGGCATGTTTTGTCCATGTGTTTCTGCTCATCTAGATGTCCAGATTCCATTATAATTGCTCTATGTTACATTGATTTTTAACAAGATTGAGTCTGAAGAAACTCTCCAGGTCAGGTTACTATCATTTTAGTCCACACAGAGTGTAGCGTATGAAGGCACGGAGCCTGGTCGGAGGTGCAACCAGAATCGTTTATTACAACAAACACACAGTTTATATAGTACTAAGTATCTTCTTTCCCAACCGATAGGCCCTTGCACCCCCAGCTGCCAGACAGGCAGATTCCCCTCAACCAGCAGGGCCGTTAGGTGCTGTTTATGGGTGGTTAGGGCTTGCTCACAGGCTGTCCCCTGCCAGTGTTCCTGCTTCTTCTATTCCTTCTTCTGGTCTTTGTTTCTTCCACAATCCTGTTAACCCACACAGAGTCCATCAATAACAGTGTTGCTCCCAGCATCTTGAAACACAAACAGTATTACTGACCCATGGCACTGACTTTCCATAATTCTCCAAGTAATGAAGACAGCCGCACTCATTATTTCCGCGATCATCACCGGTAATAGGTGGAAAATCTATTTTCACCAAAAGAAACAGGGTTTCTCTTGTGATGGAGATGCCAATGAACTGGATCCATTTTTTCTTATTACCTAGATCCATGTCATGGACCTGAGGGCACAAGAAGCCCTAAGTGTCCCTGCCCAGCTCCCCAGGAGCTCCCCTTACCCTGCCCATGGCCCAGGGACCCTATTGCATCACCCTCCAAGGGCTGCGAGTCCCTGCCCCAGAGACACCATGGCAGTGATGGTCTCCAGCTCCCCACAGCCCTGCCATGCCGGTCATGAGCCCCACCAAGCTGCATCAAGCCACAGGTCAACGTCCTCGATGGGTCTTGGCCCATCTCCAGGGCCCTACCCGGCCATCCCAAGGGCTGTGTCTGACCCTAGTTCCATGCACTAGGCCTGACCCTGACCTCCATCTGTGGGTTGATGTCCCAGCGGTGCCCGATGCCAGGCACGGGGGGCTGCCCTCAGCTGCCCTACTCCCCAGCTGGGGCAGTGGGATGGACCTGGCTGCTAGCCCTGCTCTGCTGCCCGTGGGAAAAGGAGACAGTCAGGGCAGGCGTCCAGTTGAGGCTCCGCTCAGAGATGTCGCTGTCTCCACTTATATACTTTTCTCTTTTTTGACAGCAGATTATGTATTATCATGCTCATATGGTCCCACATCAAACAATTCAGCGTTGCAGTAATTAGAAGCTGGGGTCACTGTGAACTGATGATTATCAGCAGAGGCAGGATGTTCGCTTTGTGAACTGGGACGAGATCATGCACAGCAAGTCATGTCCTTGACTCCTCGCCAGTCTTCCGAGTCCTCGCCTTGCAAAGAATAACATTCCTATCTAAGGGATATAAAACGGCAGAATATTCTTAGTAGTCCGTACATTTGAACTGTGATGCATATACTCATTTTTCATTGTGGCATTTAATTGATTTGATATGACAGAGGACCCATCCTATTTATAGTCGCAGATGGACCTCCACCTTTATCCTGCAAATTGTGTTCTGTTAACAACTTCAAATACAAAACTGTGTCCCTGACCTCTGCATATGCACACATTCAAAGGAGAGCCTTTACTTCTATCATTCCTACTCTTTCAATCTTCTACTTCATTTTCTCTTCTATCTCTGATCATTCCTCATGCATCTTAGTTATCCAGGTTAAAATATCTCCCCCCGAAAGAGATTTTAGTAAAGTTAAGGGCACAATGAAGAGCATCTTCATTGGGTTATCAGACATTGGAATGGGCTGCCCGGGGAGGTGGTTGAGGCACCATCCCTGGAGGTGTTCAAAAGACGGATTGATGTAGTGCTGGGAGGTATGGTTTAGTGATGATGCTCCTTGTTTGTTGTGTGGGTGTCTATTTTTGTCAGTTAGGTTGACGGTTGTACAAGATGATCTTTAAGGTCCCTTCCAACCTAGAAGATTCTGTGATTCTGTGATCTTCATTTCAAAAAAGGGTTTGGAAGAACTAAATCCCAGATGCAAATCAACTGGAGCTTCTTAAAACTGTCAAGATCAGAGATAACTGGTAATCTCAATCCTTGCTGCTCGTATTCACTGTCTTCTGTAATGGTTTGGTTTTCATGCACCACTTGTGCAGTCAAGATGACTGAAGGTCATTCAGCACTTGCAACCTTTGCTTCATTCTGAGACCTTGGAGGTTAGTTGTGGTCACTAAATCTTTGAAGAAAAGGCCTCCAGCTGAGTTGGTGACTTATGGAGTTGCACATGTGGGGTATGTCTCCAGTTATCATGTAATATATTAAATGTTTATTTATTACTCCATCTTCTTTTCCCTTTCCTGTTTCCTTGATCTTCATTTTTCTATTGTGCACTGATATTCGCGGTTACTGATTGTGTCACATGCCTCAGGCTGGCAATTTCTCTAACAATCATATCCACCATTCTTACACTCAGTTTCCTAATCCCGTTCCTCTGATGAGATTTCACATGTCCGATCCACAAATGGTCCATTTATTAATTCCTTTACACGAATCCTTATTTGAAATAATCTTCCCATCTCCTAACTTCCACCATCTTTGGCTCAAGCAAATATCCAGAATTGTATTCCCTGCACACAATAACCTGATTCCCAAACCACCCATCCTTTTATCACCTCATGATCTCTAAAATCACTTGCAGGCCTGCATGCTGGGATTATCTGTTCAGAAGTTTGTCCCCATGGATTCTCAGGGCTGCACATCCAATGCACCATCTTTCACTTAACATTGAATTTCCAACAGCAAACCAAATTTTACTTGTGCTGAAATTATTAATTCATGCTTCAGAGCCTTCTACCTGTAGAGTATTCTTTTACAGTGATTGGGCATTCATGTTTTGGTCCTTCATTACTAAAGGCACGGTATCATAACCTGAAGAGAATCAGATTTAAACTCATACCAATAATATGCCATAATTAGATAGATATTAAGGACAAACAGTTGAAAAAGGTGTTGTATTCATGTATTATTTTACCATTAATATATAAAGTGAATTTTGAAGGTTGCTAAAGAGGAAAGTATCTAGTCATTAACCCTAGAAGAGGACCATTTTGGAATGTGCTGAGACTATTAAGATGCTACACCCAGATAACACTATATGATACTATATGTTAAAGTATGTTAAGCTACATCAGAGAAAACATGAGCTATGCTACCAAGGAATTATATCTTGATAGATGTAAAACTCATGGAGTCACAAATGGAAATGTTGTCAGGAAACTCTATCTTGGCAGCGTAGCCTTGTAGCCCAGGTAAAGTGGTGTTGCCATTGCTGGTACAGAGGCCAGAGGCTGTGATTTAGTTTTGTACTGCCTCAGGGCTGGGATTTGTCTAACAGTTGCTTTGCCTGGGCTTGTCTTGGCCTAGCCTGAGGCTTTACCTTAGCTTGTTTAGCTGTAACAGCAATTGCCTAACAATCAGATTACCTGTGATATTATCTAAGTTCTTTCCACTTTAGCTTTGTGCCATTGTGCGCTATTCTGTTAATAGTAGTTTTGATGTATTTCTCTGTCTATAGCTATTGAAAATGGCCCATTGTTCTGTGTAGGGGAAACTTTCCGTGACCTAGAAGTATAGAGGAGTACAAGTACAGGATGATAGCAGAGGCCTTGAAAGTACAGGCACCAGATGATACCAGAGGCCCCAGGGTTATAAACAAATCACCAGTGGTCAATTACTGGTCACTAAAGGAATGCAGCCTTGGGAGCTGGATAAAACTGGTTTTAAGGATAACAAAGAAAACAAAGAGGAAATATCCAACATAATATAAACTAAACCACAGAGAGTGAATTTTTTTAAGAGTAAGGAATTGTGAAGCAATAAAGAAAGAGGAAGATGTGGTGCATGTTGCAAAATATATAAAAATAAATCTAAGCACAGACCTAAGAGTAAGGAAGAATTGTATTTCCAATCATCTGACATTCGTCTGCACTAACTGACCTTTACTTCAATTGATTTTGAATTTGCCCTGTTTGATGAGTTCTGACACCCCGCTAGTTCTTGTTCACATTTCTTGCTTGATATCTCCTGTAGCTCTAACACTGCTAAAGCCTTACCATTGCCTGCATAGGCCTGTGCCTTAGCATAGGTTTATGATAGGTGCCCTCCCCAGTCTCCCATGTGCCCCATTAACTTTTTAAGCTTAGTTACAGTTGCAGAGAATCTTTTGCTGACGTACAGAATTTTTAGGTACATCATTTCTAGTGGGCAGCCTGTAAGACTATTGTGAGAGGAGTTAGTGATCCAGATAATATCTAATCCAGATGTTTGCCCCTGTATCATGAATATCATGTGACCGTTGCTCAGCCCTAACAGGTGTGTATTTAATCATTATGTAATTAATCAATGTGTTTAATCATAAGCACATGTGTATTATAGTCTTCCATCCGCTTGAAATATTGTGTGTCTTTGATCACTAATTGCATATATCGATCCTAGGAACTGTAGGTTTATGAATGTGATACGGACATTAGGGCGTATTGCCAAGGGACTTTTCAAAGCAAAGTCCACATCACAGATCTAATTGCTGTCGGGGCTGATGAATCTGCAGTGTGAGAAAAGTTCTCTAAGAGTGTGGGTGAGCACAGACCCAGTGAACCTCACCATGGATGGGATCTGCACAGTGTGCCATGCTATCACTAGAGATCCATCTGATGCTGTGTCATCTCAGGGTTCCTAATAGCAGAGGGGATGTAAGATTTTATAACTTGCTATCATTTTTTCTGGGATATTAATAAAATAACCTTTTTTCTTGAGCATGTTTGTGCCTTTCTTGTTGGGAACCAAAACAAATAAACACTTCCTGATACAAAATAAGTCATTAGCTTTTTAAAAGAAACTGCTATTGATGTGAAAACTTTCATATGAAACTAGAATGAGAGTAGGATGGCACTGTCTTGACAGAGAAGACTATTCCTGCAGTGAGGTAGCAGAAGGGAATTAATGCATACGTGGTAACATGCTACAATAAAAGAAGGTCATCCCGGAAGAGAGAAAAGGAAGAGAAGAATCATTTATCATGAAACTGCTCTTCCCTACAGAAAGACCAGCACATGACTAGTGACTCATTTCCTTTAGGTGAAACTGATGTAAGATATCAGCCTCCTTATAGCTTATGTTTTGCTTTACTCAGACACAGTAATATAATTCATTTAGCATAAATTCATTGTGCTTTATCTGTTGTAGTACCATCATCTTGGGTTTCTGTAGTCAACTGTTCAAATCAAAACTTGCAAGCTTGCCACCTGTTTCTGATACTCTTGCAACTAAATTATCTTCTACACAATAGCAGTTAATGTTCCTGCAGGGCTATAATCTCACCTTGTATTCCCCAGTTTGGTACATGCAGAGTATAATTATTACATTTTTGTATTTCCTATTTGACTATTCCATCTCTTGAAGTAAGCACATACTCTTTTCCTTTGCAAGGGGATACCCTTTTGGATGGCATAAAGCAGATGCTATTTGCTGCTTTTAATTTATTTTGCATAAAGCACGATATCTATCAAAACTTTTCTCAGTGTCAGGCAGGGCTGCACTGCCTGATCTCATGTTATCCATCCAATGACCTTGCTCTTGAATTATCTTCAAGAGAATGGATGGGTGCTCCATTGCATAACTTCTATTTTCTTTATTTCCAAACCTATTTATTATCAATAGGTTTAGACCTACAACACCTACAGCTGGTCTGCCCAGAGCTATCATCTTCCTTACTCAATAAGCCACCCTTCAGACTATGTTGCTGCCAATGTAGCAAAATGAGAAAGGGAAGATGTGTTTTGTTTTAAACAATACTGTTTTCACTCACACTCATGCTCTTACACCATCAAACTCACAAAAACTAAGAGTACCTGCCATATTCAAGTCATCTTGGTCAGATCACTAAGAGAGTCTGTGATCCGGCCAAGATTACTTGCGTATGACAAGGAGGACAAGGGACACCAGCTGGAGAGCAGTCATCATAGCTTTCTTGACTGGGGAAAATGAACTCTCTTTTGAGCATGCATTTCACTCTTCAAAGTACTTCTGAAGCTGACAGTGATTGTAGTCTATTGTCTTTTCATTCTACCTGACCTTCCTGAAGTAATTTCACTGATTTACTCCTCTTTGTGTCTCCTTCTCTGGACACTTTAGGGATAAAATCCTGTTCTTTACTGTTCTTTATCTTCCTGCCATTATCTTTTCACATCTTCAATTCTGTCCTTCATTTTCCCAGTGTGCTCACTGATGTTCCGGATCTTGGTAACAATCTGGTCTCTATGCCACCAACACTCCCCATTCTTTTGACCCTTCTGCTACTGCTTCTGCTGATGCTTTCAGACACATACATGTATCTACCAACCTTAATGCTTCTATTACAAATCTCTGCATCAGTAGACCTAACCACTATATAGAAATCAGCTCGGTTTTTCCCCCCCTCTATCTAAATTATCAGTTGCTGTGTGTGGTTTCCACCTTTTTTCTTTTCCAATAAATGGATCCAACCCCTTCTTTTCACAACAAAGAGGCAATGGTGGAAAGACTTGCTCTTGCTTTCCCACCTTGGATTCTCTGCAAACTAATGTGGCAGTTAACCAAACTCACTACAAGACCATAAAGATAGGGAAAGTGACTTCTATTAAACTTTTTAAATCAGCTAACTCTGTCTACTCATATTTTCACCAACAGAAGTATCAGTACGTGTGTGACTAAGTAATATGGCCAAAAATGTCTTGTACATGACATACAGGACAAGGCATGCCAGTACCAAATCCTTTCTACATGTCCTAGATTCTTCTTCATTGCTGAGAACAAACTGCTTTTGGATAGGTCTTATATAGCCTTTAAGAGTCAAGAGTTACTGCGATCTTTTCTCTCCATATCTAGTTTCATTCCAGGAGAGCCTTAGGCAACATTGCCGAGTGGAGTCACTGCTCTGCTTTTGTTTTCCCTATCTGGTTATCTTTTTGGCTCCAGGCCAGTTTCTTTTTCTTCCCGTCATCTTATCTTATGGTTTCATTTTCTTACTAACTGGTTATTGAATGAGACCATGCATAGGTTGCACCGAGATCCAGGTGAACTGCTGACCTTAGCGAACAATATATGCCATTATTTTAGTCCTTGTTCTACTCTTTCTTCTTATGTTTCCACTTGCCCAAACATGCTTCCTCTCTCACTTCATTCAGAACAAACTGAGTATTTATGGCACAAATGTCTGCATAAGTTCGGAATGAAAGTTTGGAGTTAATTTGCAGATTAAGATTTCAAGTTGCTTTCTTTTTCTATGATATCCATCACCAACATAACGTATATAAGCCAAATTGCTAGTTTTATTTGTCTATTCTGTTGTCAAACAAGTTCTATCTAAAGTCACGGTAGGAGAATTGTTTGCTTCTGATTTGTTTTGTGTTATGCTGCCCAGTTCTTCTGCATCTTTTTAGTAGGAAGGCTTTCAGTATAGGCTAATATACTATCATAAATCTTGCTAAGGTATAATTCAGTATTTGTGGACCTATCAACCTAGGATTGCCTAGTGGAGCTCATGTAGTTGGAGCTTACCAAATGCCCTAAAAGTAGGCCTACAGTTTTCTTGGCTTAACCCTCTGAAGAACTTGTGTCGTGCACAACATTTTGAGAACTCGCAGAGAACGTAAAAGGTTACAAAACATTTTGTGACAAACAAAAGCAAAACCAAACCAGTGACTATCAGCTACAATAGCACCAGTCACTATTTGTTCAGCTCCTCTCTTGGGTTTTCATGATTTGCACACAGAAGAGTCCCAGTCATAATATAGTCTGATGGAAATACTTCATCCTAAAGCTAGGGTAGTAACCATAGGATCATAGAATGATTAGAGTTGGAAGGGACCACCTAGCTCCAACCCCCCTGTCATGGGCAGGGACACCTCCCACTAGACCAGGTTACTCAAAGCCCCATCCAACCTTGTCTTGAACACCTCCAGGGATGGGGCATCCACAACTTTTCTGAGCAACCCTTGCCTGTGCAGGGTTAGGTTCAGAGGTAACTTACAGATCTGCCCCTTTGCTTGCATACAAACCCTCTTTTTGATTTTTTACCTAAATGCTGAACAGCATGCTGTCTCACATGGTTCAGGTTGCAGCCTAGATTATTTGCAAATTAGTATCAGGAAAGAGTCTGAGGGCATCTGGAGTACCCCAGCTCTGAAGGGCATCTTTGCCACTTAGTCACTGATTCAAACAGGTTAAGCTTGACTGAAGCATTTGTACAGTCTCAGCCTTTGGGATCTGTGGTAATTTAAATGTTACAGTTTTCCTTAGAGGGTCTACAGACTTGTAGACAATCTCTAAGGCTTCATTTTGATAAGATAGGGATAGAGTGTCTTCACAAACAGGTGATAAGATAGGGAGAGGAGTGTCTTCACAAACAGGGGAGTTGACTGAAATTGCAGGAGCATGATAACCAAAAAACAGGGGAGTTAACTCAAGCTGCAAAAGTTAGACAACTGAAAAACCACAAAGGTTGAACTTCTCACCTTTTGAGGTGCTTAATAAGCTTAGTAATATTAACCTCTCTGCCTCTGGGCAGCGTAGAGTTAACGATACATGCGAGGTATGTTACATATCATGTGAGGGGTAGGTACATGTTAGAGGAAAACATGTAGTAGGTGGATCGAGAAGCCTGTACTTTCCAACTACCTCAGCCAACGGGGAAAGGAAGAGGGTTATATGCAGCCGGGGAATTAGGATAAAACGGAGGCTGAGTCCTCCAACAAATTGAGAGACCCCACCGGGTTATGCCCCAGTGGACTCTCCCTTTATTTGAATAAAGTCCTCCCAGACTCCTCTGTCTCCTTTGTGAACATCGTCCTCTGGCAACAGGTTGTTCTGAACAATTTGATTTCTCTGCATTCCCAGGGATAATCTAGGACCATGAAAATTTGTTTTATAAACCGTTATTTACAAACAACTTGAGTTAATTCTTCTGTGAAGTATGATTGGGTTTTACAAAACTGAAAGGGCCTCCTCCAGAAATCATGTATTCTGTCAGATACAGAAGTGCATAAATCTCTATGCTATCCTTTTCTAAGAGAGAGTTTCAATCAAGTTGGTTAATGATATCGACAAAGACAAGTAAATAGTTATTTCCCCTTGATGTAGTTTGCAGGAACCCTGCATAAGTGATAAAAATGTCATGGTGATGACCATGGTTCTTGTGGTACTGAAGATGAATCTTTATTCTCCTTTGGCTCATTAAGGCTGTAGCTTGTCTGATTAATCAAACCTTGGGGCATTGGAGTATTATTATTTTTTTTCCTGAGCATAGGTATGTAGTGCTTGTGTGGAGGATTTTCAGGATTATTATAATCATGGTCTGAAAGGGACCTCCTAGAATACATAGTGACTCCTCTCTCCTCTAAACATGAGGTTAGATAAAGTTATACAACTCTTGCCCTGGACACTAAGAAACGTGTGAGTTTCATGTTAAATTAATGATTGTTTGGAGTCACCGTAAACACTCACATATAATGCCAACAAAAAACATACAATTCAACTGTGGTGGCAACTAAGGGATCCCAGCACCTGTGATGGGCATGGGCTGCATCATGGGGCAGTTCCCCTTCCAGGCACGGTACCACAGTCCCTTCAGGGACAAGTGCCTGGGGTGAGCTCAGAAGAGCTGTTGGCTACTGGTGTCCCTTCCAAGGTAATTGCTCTCCAGTGTCTCCCTGTTGTTCCCAGAAGCAGCAGCCATCTACCACTCCCAGACTCAGCCCAGGATTCCCAGCATTCACAGATTCTTTGCTGCTGCTGCCCCAAACACTGCTTTCAAGTTAAGGGCCCCTCTCTATCAGGCATGTAAATCTGAAGAGACTCCAAAAGAATCAATGTTCTCTGTTTCTCACATAAGTATGGGGTCTCCACAGAACAAAAGAGAGACAGATGGAGAGATGCAGAGATGGCTGGAAGCAGAGCAGGCATGTCCAGATCCCACACCAGGCACCTTGACTCCGCTTATCACAAGCTTAAGAGCAGGTATAAATTCTCCTCACTTGACTCATACGAGAAAGCGAAGCTGTCCTGCTCTCATTCTCTCTCTCTTTCTCTCTCTTCCTATCACTCCAAGACTGTCTTTAGTCACTTGTCCTTTCCTTTAAGTTTCTGTAGATTGGAATTGGATAACCTCCCGGGTTCTGGGGGACCCTTTTGCCAGAAGAATTCTTGGGGATATAGCCCCTGTTTGATGGAATTGAGAGCTGCCAAATTGACAAAGAGCTGGCTGAAGACATGCTGCTTTGTTCCTAGTAGAAATCCTGTTTGACCAGCAATGATTTTTAAGGAGCCTGTAGCAAACTGTGGATGCTTGTACAGTCATGTTCCTGTATTTTCTGTCAAATAAGACTCTGAATTTAACTATCATGATTTGTGTGTCTCACTGGGAATTTGGACCTTAAGCCTGTGCACTTGCTACCTAGGGCTTTGGAGATACCAAACATGTAGACACGATTTGAACTAATTTCCCCAAACCAGTTTCATTTTTGCACTTTAGGTGTACATGCTCTTGATCACATGCGAAAGCCCTACAGAGGGCTTTCAGCTCATGATCTACTGGGGAAAGAGGGGGCTCTGAGGACTTGGTGGGACTGCTCTGTGTTAGAGGTGGCCTCTTTTACTGAGCTGGTATCTCCTGTAATGCTAGAGACAGCCATAGTCTTGGCTGTGATTTCTAATGAGCTCTTTTTACCAAAATATAAGCAGCTCATTAAAGGCCAACTAACACAATTCATCCTTAAATGAAATCTCAAAGCATAGCCTAAACCATCCTGCCTTGATAAAGGAGAAACAAGGTGGGGAGGCAAGGTCACACAGTGAAGCTATGATTTACTTGTATCTCATGGGAACAAACTAATAAAATCCCAGTGTTTTCCTGGATACATAGTATCATTGAAGATAATTAGAGAGGCACTGCCATCAAAATAGTACAAATCGTCAGCAGAACATTTTTCTCACGCAAAGTGCATTTAGTTAGATCAGGTGTAAAGGAGAAGCAGCCCAATAATTTAAACACAGATTAACCAGCCAATTATTCTGTGTAAAAGCATGTTTACCTATCCATCCAACCAGTTAAAGCTTTTGTACCCTGTTAACCCAATGTCATACATTGCTTGGCACATATGCTAAAATGTATATATATGGCCAGTGTTCTCATAGTCCTTTACTGTCTCACTCAGCTAATAAGCAAAATTACCAGCTGGTGTAAAGTCATAGCAGGCCTGTTATCAGGTGGTCCCAAAAAGAGGTCCTGGTTCTCTCTCCTCCCTGGTAAGATGACTCAGTTCAGAAAGGGGTCACTGGAAATTCCCTAAAAGTGGAGATTCTTATTGCATCTTACAGTGGAAATGTATAAGAGGTTATATTGAGAGCTGACATTAGTGCAGTCTACTGCAAGTTATACAACCTCTGTGCACAAGAAGGTAGAAGATGATGGCAGTGGTTTTGAGGCCAAGTGGGAGACAAGCTCCTATTCTGAGAAGTGAGGCTGCCCCAGATACAACCATGGCACAAGAGCCTCACAGTCAAGCAGCACACTTGAGAAGCATCTCAACAAGGTACCTCTCCTCCAAGGACAGATGCATTCACCATACAGGAATGGGACAAAGAGCATCAGCATGATTTTGTCCCTCAGATGCCTACAGAGGTCAAGGGATTGTTATATAAAAGAACTGAGTATCTTTTTGCTGCCTAAAGCCTGAAGGGCCTTCCCATGTAGAAGACAGGTAAGCGAGCACGTCTCTGGAAAGCTGTGATTACCTACCCAAGTATCACTTCATATACTTTGGTAACTATCTCTGCCAGACCTTGTGTGCCTGGGTTTCTAGTTAGCTCTTTTCTTTAGAATATGAACCTACACCATGTCATGAGTTGATCCCATTCAATTATTGTCAAGTTTCTGGCTGAAAAAAATTGCACTTACCCACTGCTGGAGCCATCATTGATCAGTCTTCCCCTAGAACTTCCTTCCACACACCAGCTACCCACATCTTTTCCTCAGCTGTAAAGACAAACAATCTATATTGTTTCAGGGCACCACAGAAATGCAGCAGCAGCCAATAGTGCACAAATTTATTGTTAGGAAAAAAAACAAACAAGCTTTCAGCACTTCACATGCTCCCTTAAAACCCCATTGCATTATGCATGTGGGATCCCCCCCCCACATGCAGCACAGAGAACTGCAGTGAGCAATGTATCTGCCTGCACAGATATGCCCCAAACCCTTTCAAACGTGCAGAAACTGAGAAAACAACCCGTATCTTGGATAGAAATAGCATATGGAGAGACTACATATTTTCTCCATTTTCTGATGGTGGTGTAAGCTTGGGAAATACGGTCTTAAACTCTTTCAAGACTAAGGAAAAAAAGGGAGTATGGAGGCTTCATTCTGTTCAAGTAGATGGGTATTAATATTTCCTTTACTATTTTGATTTACAAAATGATTGTAAAACAACTAGTTTTTCCTAGAATGTGAGGCTTAGCAAAAACAAATAGAATGGTAGACACTTTCTTTGTGGTAGCATGCTGAATAAAGTGATTAGATGTGGCTATTTGAAAAAAAAAAAAAAAAACAAACACCTGCATATTTTGTGCTTTGTTATGGAAAGATTACTACAAGGAGTGGCCCTGAAAGAATAGAAACTCCCTCACAAGATAGCTGGAAAGCTATTGAAAGCAATCAACCCCGGGTCTCTTTTGTTTGAATGACAGATTGCATCTTGAATTATTAGGAAATTCACCATTATTCAGAAATTTCTCAGGTGCTTAACTGTCATAGCAAAGTCACAATCTCCATCTTCCTCCCATTTTACCTCAATCAGATGTTTAGTTCTGACTAGAACTATTGCAGGTCAGATGAACTCGAATGGGCAAAAGAAAGTGCACCTTGAATGCAAAGACAAGTACTTATTGTAAGTATGATTAAACTTTGATCTAATCAAAATGCAACAGAATCACAGAATGATACGGGGTTGGAAGGGGCCCCTAGAGGTCATCTAGCCCAACTCCCCTGCCAAAGGAATGTGTCCAGGGGGGTTTTGAATGTCTCCAAAGACAGAGACTCCGCCACCTCCTCGAGAAGCCTATACCAGTGCTCTGCCACCCTCAAAGTAAAGTTCCTCCTCGTGTTCAGGTGGAACTTTTTAATAACCAACAAATGGTTACTATTAGTATAGCCAAATTACAGCAATATTCTTATGCATGGTCCAAATTTTCTATTAAGTACAGACAAAGTCTCACCAAGAATATCATTAAAATTGTCACTAGAACTAATATTGTAACACAAAGGCTTCCTAGCATTAAATCCTTTTCCTTGGTGTTATGTTCTCCATCTCGCTGCCCATCTGGATCCTAAGGATGCTGACTTCAGCCTGAGAAAGGGTTCTGGCAAATTGTCAGCCTTCCAGGCACTTCCTTCATTGGAAGGATACAATGTTGATGGTAGATGTAATAAGTAATTTAGCAAAAATTTTTGCTTCAGCTAAAATAGATATGTGCTTGCTTGCTATGGCTTCTGCTAAAATAGGAATGTGCTTGCTATGTGGTTGGGAAATGGATAGCATTAGATAAAATATCAGACGGAAGCAACAGTGGGAACCGTTGCAAAACAAGGGGTGGTGCGGTTAGCTAAGGTAACCACAGAGGTGTCAGTCATGTAAAGAATTGAGAAGCCACAAGAAGGACATGGTGATGAAGACTTCGAGCCTTCCTCCGACGACCACCAGGAAGACCCCTGTGGAAGCATAGCACCTGCACTGCTAGGAGGGGGGAGGCGTGTTAAGGCATGGGTTGTGTTCCGAGAACTCATTGATTATGCTAATTATTTTACAAGAAAAACCATGAATATGTAAGAATAAGAAATAAAACCAAGCATTTACAAGAAGAGAGTGAGCCATAGGGAGGAGAAGTCTCCCGTGTAGCTCCCAGTGCTGTAATAAATATCCTGTGCTCCACCAGATTTGTCCCTGACTAAAATTCAATACAGTGAGCGCGTTTCTCACAATCTGGGGGCTCCTCCAGGATCTCTGAAGCCTACGTCCAGAGCCTCGGATGGGTGAGTAAGATGGGACGACGCACCATTGCTAATTTCAGCAGTTCTCAGGTTCTCCCCGCCCACAGTGACAGCCCAGCAAAGGGACGTGTGGACCGAAGAAGGGTCCCAGGGATAACCGCGGCAGCCGATAACACTTGTGCACAAGACCTGGGTAAGAAAATTGACTGTTAAGTATTGCTCGTGTGGCTGGGTGGTGGGGGATTGAGAGTGGTGTGACTGAGACACGGACCAGATCTGCAAAGCAAGTGCAGAGTCTTTCTAACCACGGTTCTGTATCTCCGCGAGGAGACCGGCCGGTGAAGAGATGAAGCGAGAGGCTGGAGTTGAGAGATCCCCCGGGGAAAAATGGGACAAGGAAAGAGGGGATTTAATCAGGAAATTCCAGAAATACCACCAGACAGTCCATTAGGGAGGATGTTGTTACAATGGGGGCAGGAAGGAGAGTCTTGCACCCAGGGTAAGAACAAAGCAAAGATGATTAATTACTGTATGCTCAAATGGACCAAAAAGCCCATAAGGCCAGACAAGTTGCATTGGCCAAAGTATGGTTCTATGGAGGGATGGCTGTGTCAAGCACTAAAGGCATGTCAATCCTAAAGAACCGTTCGACCAGGAAGAGGGCAAATATGCAGCGTGTTGGAAAGGGGATGCAGGAGTTTTTAAATTGAGGAATCAAAAGGAGAAGGAGGATGACCAGGGACCAGTTTGGGATCCTCTTGAATACTTACCTCCCCCATATAACCCAGAAGGCGCGAGATAGCCTCAGGCCCCGTTAGAAGGGAAAGCCAGAGAAGACGGAGGAAGGTCCATAGTGGAAGAAAATGAGGAGACGACGGGACCAATCAGGCTGCATCCTTTACAAGAGGTCCTGATGCCAGGACCTCAAAATGGGGTAGGATTTGTGAATGTGCCCCTACCCAGTACAGAAGTCAGGAACTTTAAGAAAGAAATGAAGAAATTGTTGGAAGATCCCCTAGGTTTGTCAGAACAATTAGACTAATTTTTAGGTCCAAATGTATATACTTGGGAAGAAGTGCAATCCATCATGGGAACTTTGTTCTCCCCTGAGGAAAGACATGATTCGTGTAGCAGGGATGAGAATACAGGAAAGGGAAAAATGTTCACGGGGTTGCAGGGGACCAAAAGTTACCCCTACAAAAACCCGACTGGAATCAAAATGACCTCGCAGGGAGAAAAAACATGTCTGATTATCAGACATTAATTATAAGGGGAACTAAAGAGGCAGCCCCGAGGGGGTTGAATGTGAGCAAAGCCTTTGATAGTAAACAAGAGAAAGAGGAATCTCCGATGGAATGGTTGGAGAGGCTCCAAAGGAATATTCAGCAGTTTTCTGGGACTGACCCAGAGACTGTGGCTGGCCAGGAATTATTAAAAGTAAATTTTGTCACCCATGCCTGGCCAGATATTAGGAAAAAAATGGAAAAGATGGAAAACTGGCATGAGAGAGGAATGAGTTGTTACAAGAAGCACAGAAAGTATATGTGAGACGTGATGAGAAAGCAGAAGGCAAAAGGTCTGATGGTTCGTGGTTTCTTTCTCATCATACAATCTCCTTGGCACTCTTTCATACATTTTTCTAACATCGAACTTGCTCTTCTCTCCTGGGTATGTATCTTTATGTTACACTGAATTTCCCATTTTATACTTGATGGATACTCCTTCCATTTCCTCTGTGTCATCCATAAAACCAGTTTTGCCCCGCTCCCACATTTTCACTCCCTTAGCTATCAGTAAATGGCCACTGTTTCTAGCACCATCCTGTGCACACATTCAAGGCCTCTCTTATTCCATGCACATACTCCTCAACACACTCTGTCTTTGGGCTAGAGTCATAAATGGTTCATCCTGCTCAGAACAAACACTTAATACACCATCTGTTTAAAAACCATCATTATATTGGACAATTATACAAAGCTAAGCACAAATGAAAAAAAAATTTAAAAGGGGGGGGCAATAACAAAGCGGTCATTAGAAAAATGCTGTTACATATTAGAAAGAAACCAAAACTAACAGAAAGCTCTGGGCAAGCCACAACTAGTCCAGGCAAAGCATGTCAAGTCCCAAGACCCCCAATGTTATTTTGGTACAAAGCCTGTCACCTGTAATTTGTGAAAGAATCACCACATTTAGTGGGCTACAAGGATATGGATTTATGACTCAAATAAGCTACAATGACTTCTGTTGATACAGAATCAGAATGACAGAAACTGGTCAAGTTACCTAAATGATGGGATATTTAATTAAAAGCTACACCAAGCGCTACTTCCATCTGGCACCTAGTCTTCACATCCTATTTCAGTGACCAGCTCTTTGCTAGCTCTGAAGGCTCTTTTTGATCTCTGTGTCCTGAACAATCTGGAGCATTAAACGTACTGTAGCAAAAGAAAACCAATTTAGTTCCAAAAAAATATTTCAACACACACTTCTGAGAAATCCCTACAGAAAGAAATGGAGAAACTGGAAAGTTGTAACAACAGCTACATTGAACTAAGGGCATGGCAAAGGACTCAAATACTAAAAGTAAAACCTAGCATGACAGAAATCGGCAGTCATCCTTTTTTGCTTCTCTTTAATAATGATGGGTGTCATGCATCAGAATTCAAGGAGTAACACTCCTCTCAAGGATCTCAGCACCACTGGATCACTGCCAGGAAATTCCAAAGCTGGTCTTCAGAAGGGACAACTGGCAGCTTTTTCTGCTGGCAAGCACTGGGCAGCTTCAAGGCTGCAACACCTTTGTCTCAAGAACACATCTAACAAGAACACCACAAACCATGTGCTTTGATTGATCTTCCCTTACATGCTGATGAAAGGTATTGGGTATTATTTTCCATTGCATTTCAAAGAGTCTGGCACCTTGCACCAGGAACACATCCTGATCTGTGTACCAACATCACACCCTCGTCATGCAGGCAGAGAGTGTCCCTCTAGTACACCCGCCTCCAGTCTTACCTAATGCGAGGGCCACGTGCTGTACAAATGTACCCACCACAGCTCCTACAGGGCCTGCTTCCTGGCAGTGCTCTTCTGTGCACAGCCCATGTGCTGCTGAGCGATGCTTTAGTAAGACTGATACATTTTTTTAGTTTACATTTTTGGCTGAAAACAGTCAGTCATGAAAATCATGCCAGTTGACAGTAAAATCTCTGCATTCAAAGCAACAGACTTCTATTAATAAATGCCTATTATCTCTTTTCAAATGGGATCAAAATATGCTTGTTTTCTTTTGGAATGCTTTAAAAATAGGCTGAAAGGATCCAAAAGAGTTGAAGCTGTGTTGACTGAGGTTATGTCTACACTAGCAAGGAAGTCAACGCAACAGGAACAGTAAAATATGGTGATGTTCAGGCTCTTCACCTCCTCATTCTCCCCAGTTGAGGTTTACTTCAAATTGGATCTAATTTGCCATGGTATTGAACATCCTCAGACAAGGTTCAAAACTTTTGAAAAGAAAACCCCAAAAGAATAAAACGTAAAGACTTACCAATTACAAAGAATGAAATGTAAACACATACCAATTACATTGCCGCAAATGTATGTCAATAATAAATAGTTTCAAATGCATTTGAAACACATACACACGCGCATATAAAGAAAGGGATCCATTGTTGTGTAATAGGAACATCCAGAACCCAGAGACATCTGGGAGCCCTTGACTAGGAATGTATACAAGACAAAGAACGTAATAGGGCTATCTGGAACACACTTGGAAAAACATCACAACCATGCAACATCTGAAAGAGTCTTAGTCCTCATCTGAAGTAAACAACCTTATCTTGATTAGGAAGCATGTAAGAAGACTGCTAGCTGCCTTGAAGGGTCATCTACAGATAATCAAGATTGCGAGTTAAAGAAAACTCCAACCTCCCAGTGAAAAGTCAACCAATCATTCTCATAGCAGAGGTGGAAATGCCTCTACACTGTGGGTATGAGACTGCAAGAAAAAACGCTTGGATTCCTGTCTTCTGCTGATGTCCTTCCCACAACAATTGCAGCAATGCAGCATTTCTTCTCTCTCCATTGGGCAATAAGGGGCATCACACCTTGCCCATGCACATCTCAGCCTGGCAGTGGAATGAGAAACCACTAGTCTTTCATGGATCCCAGGGGAGCCACCATCAACACAACACTCCTCTTTTCTGGCCAGACTCACACCCCAGTTTACAGCCCTTCATTCTCAGAGTTTTTCCCTGAGCAAAGTTACACTAGCACTCACATTCTGCACCAAGTTGTTGGCTGGGAAGAACAGGGTCATTCAACAGCGTTACTGAGTGAGCAAGAGACTGACCACGATTTTAATAGTTTAGGTAGACTATAACATGTAAGTACAGTAACTCAAAGACAACAGAAGACACAATTATGTCTTAGCACAGTTGTAGTGAATTAAGGAACAGGGTTGAGTATGGCTTGAAGGTTTGCTTGACACAACTAAGCTGCTCTTAGCATGAGTTAGCAAATACTGTGATTTTTTGTTTTTCTCACTTGGCTAACTGCAAACAGGGGCCTATCCCTCTGTAGGGGTATGATAAGTACCGAGATAGCTGCCTTTAAGCATGTATTCAAATAGCATTGTATAGGTCAGCACGTTGTTATCTTTCAAGAGGAACTTATCTCTGAGAACAGGATGTGTCAAGACCACCAAGGCATGCAGAACCAGCCTGAACCAGCCCTGCAGCTTTGTCAGCAAGAATAGAGAAGTAGATGTCTGCATATCACCTAAGGGACACAGTGATGAAGAGGAATGGATGAAGTGAACGACCACCAGAGGTCTTTGAAGACTACCTAGAGACTGTAATGCGCATGTGGCAGTGGGTGGCAACCTACGATAATGAATTCTCAGAAGAAGAATGAACAGGTTAATTACTTCTCAGAAATCTTATGAATACGTATGTTTAACTTGTATGTAAGTCATGTAACTAGTCGCTTTCAGGCGCCCATTTGGAGGAGTGATCCCCTGTGTGTCCAGTGCCGCAATAGAGAATACCTGCTTAATAGTCATCCCGACTTTTGAGTCCTGATTTCAGCTTTCACAGCATCAATATCATTGTCTCATAGATATCTTGTAGTTAAAGCGAGATAACTGTGGGATACCTACAAAATAGCTATAACAAGAACAGCTAAACAATTTGAGATGACTATAATAAAGGCAGTGCATAGCTATAACAAAAATAAGAGAAAGACGGAGAAAACAAGGTAAAGAAAATTATATATAGTTTATATAGTGTTGTGGTTTAGCCCCAGCCAGCAACAAAGAGCCACAAGGTCTTTTCACCCACACCCTCCTCCCTCCAGCAGTGGGATAGGGGAGAATCGGAAGAGAAAGGCAAAACGTGTGGGTTGAGATAAAGGCAGTTTAACAGAACAGCAAAGGAAAGAGGAAAAAAATAAAATAACACTGACAGAGGAACATACAAAACAATTAATGTACCACCACTCACTGACCAGTTCCCAAAGCTCAGCCCGCTCCCTAGAGGTGATTTCTGCCCCTTTCCCCTCCAGCTCCCCAGCTATATAGTGGGCAGGGTGTCACATGGTATGGAATAGCATTTGGGGTTGTGTCCTGTCCCAGCTCCTTACGAAGATTAACCCTATCCCTACTGGAACCAGGACACACAGGTTTCCTTTAAGTGGCATAACTACACTGGCAGAATCACTCTGCTCTTGGTGTAATTGAGGCTCTTTAGTTTCTGCCAATACAGCTGTGTCACTAAAAAAAAATAAATAAAAGCCTCATCGCGATGGACACTGCTACAGGGCAAAATAAATTAATCTAGGCCTGGCCTCAGGTCTTATCTTTGCAACATATTAAGCCTACAACATGTCCATGAGTTTGGCTGTGAGAACTGTAATAGAAAAGCTAAGATTGGTGTGAATGAGCATGAATGGGAATTACTGGGTGTGGAGGTGGCCAAGTGCACCTACCAGGGAAAGGGACCTGCATTAACAGCACACAACCAGCAGGTCATCAAGACCCTATCACATCCAGTTTCACAGGACATTGAGTCGAAGAACTGTAATGATAGAAATAGTACAGAAACATATGAATCACTGTAAGATCCAAAACTGCAAAAAGACATGCCCAAACCCTGCCTGTGGTCACCAGCCTAAGAACCATTCCTTCCTATTATCATGACCAACCTCAAATATAACACCTGGACACAAGCATCATGGTGCCTGACTGCAGGTCAGATAGCTCCAACACCCATGTCTTGGTACCTTGATTCTGGGCAGGCTCCTTGGACACCACACACACTCTGGTGCATGTGTAGGTGAATGAAGTTAGATTTTTTTTCAGATTGGTTTAAATAAAGTCACCAACTATAACGTCTCACAAGGGTATTTCTTACATTGGTCATAAAATATTGCACCAGTATTTCCTGTGACCAAAGCTTCTTGAGGTCAATCCAATCTTTTAACTGTCTTCAATTTAATTGACTTCAGAGAAGCCCTTTTCCATCCTGATGACACATCCATTATTCCTACAAATGAAGTTCTACATTTTCCCCCTCAATGTTAGTTTTAACACATTTCATGTGTCATCATTGTGCTTTCTCCATCATTATCTCACAACTTAAGGTAAGATATTAAGGTTAAAAAACTGAAACAAACCAGGGAAGACCCTAAAATCCTTTATACCAGACAAAGAAACAATATGAGAGCATGACTCTTTATTTCCTTTTTTGGAATATAGGTCATCTTCAACACATTGCACAAAACATACATGTTAAAGCAGCCACACCACTTTGCTATCACTTACCATATTTCCTAAGTCACTGTAATAATTTGATACTCAGCTTTGTCAGAGATTCATCACCTAATTGTCCCTCTCTGACCTTTTTCCACTGAAATCCAGTGCAAGCTGATCTCCTGTCAGGTACTCAGTTCCCATGGTATTCAAGATATCAGTACATTAACATTAAATTTTTAAGCCTTCGTTAAGAGATCGAAATGGGCTAGGAAACCATACAACTGTGCTGTACCATACCTGTGTGCCAGGGTGGTATTTCCAAAAGATACCCATGTTGTGGCTGGAAAAGGAATAGAAGCGTATTAGTGTAACAGTTCTAAAAGCTCACATCCATACTTCTGATTTGCTCTTTGGATCACTGTATCTTAAGCCAGTTTTGTATTACCTAAAATATCCTTGAATGTGTTATCCCTCACTGTAAACTGCACAAAAAAATACATATAAAATGTATCCTTGATGTTTCCTGTTTGTGCTGCTCTGTATAAAGGAAATAAGCTGCTAATGGAACCACTCTCAGGCTCACGCTGCATCTTAAGTGCTATCATACAGGGCTGTGACCTGAACACTGATTTGCAGTGCCTGCCAAGGGAGGGCAACTGCAGGCAACAGTTCTCTATACTTATCATATCTCTCCATAATCAGGTTTGCAACAATAAAAGAAAGTACGTAAATATTTCTAGAAACAAGAGGAAAGTGTTTGCAGGCTGAAACATTACAGTGAAAATGCCTATATTTTGTCAGTGAGAGAAGTCTGTGGCTTCTGTCACAGCATTCACACTCCATCCAACTGCTTTTGTTACCATTCTCTTAAGAGGCTATATATTATAATTTTACTTGATACACTAATCAAACTAGAGCATTTTAAACAAAGCATCTCTCTCCTGGAGACCAGCTCTTGCTTGAGATGACCTCACTCAAACTGAAAACCTTACTTGTTAGCCCCAGAACAGTCAGTAAAAGGCTTTGTATGTAACATCTAGTAAAAAGTAAATAGAACCATAGAATTGTCTAAGTTGGAAGGGACCTTTCTGATTGAGTCCAACCATCAATCTAACACTGACAAAAGCCATCACTAAACCGTATCACTAAGAACTACATCTATAAGTTTACCAAGTAGTCTTTTTTTTGGTTTCACTAGCTCTGGTACATTCTGTATTTCTCTTATTTTACCTGATGCAAGTAAAATATTAACATTTGTATATCGGTTATTAAATAGTTATTTCTCCATGACCTCGATCTCTCTTGATGGCCAGCTCCCTCCAAAGGATGGTAGTGAACCAGAGCCAAGAATGTGTGCTCTAGACTAAAACACATCAAGCCTGGGCTGCAGGAAGAGAGAGCACATGCACTCAGAAGAGCAACATATAGAGGGAAAATATCAGGCTGCAATTTAAGCAAAAGAAACAATCTCATCAGCACTTCAAATGTGGGTGCTGAAGGAAGATTTTTAAAATCCCTCTTGCCAGTTCCAGAAAGAGATTATGAGCATGCTTACTGAACAGGCATTTTTCTGCTTTGGTGTTGGCTTTTTTTCTGGTTACTGAAGGCTTGGCAGAGTGGTATCCAGGAATCTCTAACAGTTTACTACATATGAGGACAGATTAGGCAGTAGACTGGTTTAATCACCCAGAACTGGGGTTTACATAAGTGCTGATTGTTAAATTTTGTTATTATTAGTGGTTTCTGGGAGGAGGAAACATGGGGAAGTGAACCTTGAAAAGATTTCAACTTTCTGTACACAAGAAAGGAAAAGCCTAGGGCTGCTGCAGAGGCACATGTTTGATCCTGTTTATGCCATTAAAAGGCTAGATTTGACCACCAGTCTTGGAATTCTGTTACAAGGCAGTAAAATAAATAAGCTCTGTCAAACGTGTGTTTGAGATTTTTGAAGAAGGCTATTAAGGAGAGAAATTTTAAAAGTGTTTCATAGGAGCATGAAAATGCCTATAGTGAAGTATCAATAGGTAGGATATTGGCATCACTTCCAGGGATGGTGACTCAATCACTTTCCTGGGCAGCCTGTTCCAATGTTTGATAACCCTTTTGGTGAATAGTTTTCTCCTAATATGCATCGTGAACCTCTCCTGGTGCAATTTGAGGCTGTTTCCTCTCATCCTATCACTCATTACTTGGGAAAAGAGGCAAACTCCTACCTTTCTACAACCTCCTGTCAGGTAGTTGTAGACAGTGGTAACATTTCCCCCAAGCATCCTTTTCTCCTGCTCAATTGCTGACAGATTTCCCTGCCTTCCTGGATTTCCCTGTCCCCACCACCCCAAGCCCCTAGTTAGAGATAAGTAAAGGCTTTCCGTCAAGGAAGGAAGAGTAAGAGGGGAAGTTTGCTCATCTGAGGGCTGAAGGCACCGAGACGCATTGGACTTTCCCATGCATTGGGTTCCATGGCACAGGGTGAGAGGCAGAGCACAGCTGGAGCTGCCTAGAAGAATCCATCCTTGATCTTACAGTGAACTCAGTATATCAGTGCGCTCATATGATGAAGTTCAGACACAATCAATTCCCCACATTACTAGGTGTCAGTTGCTGGATTCAAGCTGACCCAGGCCCTACGGAACATGAATGAAAAGAGACTCACCATTTTTAGCTATTGTAACCATATGTAATAACTGTTAAAAAGCAATTAAGATACTTAGAAGAAAAGGACTAATTAAAAAACACCAAATAAACTCTGCTCTGCAACTCAATGATTATAGTTCCACTGATTATTCTTGCAAAACTATTTTCAGCAAAGGAGAATAATTTTATTTTAATGGATGAATAAAACATCTAACTTCACCCACTACGTCTACTATGCTCAAGTACATCCGTTTAGAAATGGATTGGCTAGAAAATCAGGTCCACTAGTAAGTTAACCATTTGAAGATTCTGTCTTGGAAAAGGGATGCACCTCACTGAAAAGAGAGAAGCAGTATTATATTTTATTGAGGTAAAATAATGCTTTGACAAAGTTTAATGGAATTTGACAAAATTCAATGGCAAGATTCACCTTATTAATTACTGCATGGAGAAAACATAGAAAGAAAAATTAAGCTAGAAGGGCTCATACAGGGACCAGAGGCCTGAAGAATACATAGGGCCCTCTCATTGAGTCACAAAATTCAAGGTGGACCCCCTTGCTTTCTAAACTCCTTTTTGGGCTTAGGAGTTGCTGAATCCAATTTTAGTCTCAGACTTGGTCAAAAGTTAATGGAATTATCCATAGAATGGTTATAATATCTGAGTAGCTACATAGATTAGTACTGCTTCACAGTATTAATTCAGCATGGTACCGGTCATCTGTCACAGGTCTCTCAAACTGAGGGAGTAACCTTGAAAGGCATGCCTGCTCAAGGGGAAATCACTGCCATGCAGCTCGCTGCTCCAGCAAGGAGACCTCAAAGCTTTCCACAGGCTGTCCATGTTTGTAGGGTGAAATAGTTGGCTGCTAGTCAATAGGATAGACAAGACAGATGTCTTGGCTTAGCTCAGCTCTGATAACTTGCTCTATACTTTTGGTTATCTTGTACCTTTGAGTTTTAAAGCCAACTTTCAAAACATTTTTCAAAACACTTTCATCCCTTGTACATGAGCCAGGGACTTTCCAGCTCCTAAGTTCACCCCAAGGGCATGAGGCCTGCTGCTTCTTGGTCAGCCTAAACCAAAGCACACCTGGGAGTCAAGTGGAATCATCCCATTCTCCCATTGCTGCAGGGTAAACCTGAGAGAATCCAAAATATACTATATTTATGCTTTTGCAACTTAAGAATACAAGTGAAATCAATATTTCTGCTAATTTTTAGACACAAAGCATTGGACCAGACAGTGTGGCTTTGCACAAGACAAAACTAGGTAGCAGATAAAGCAAAGTGTGAGGAAGTCTGTGGGTGGTTCCAAGTCATAAGACTAGACTTTTCTAAAATGAGATTGGCTGAATCTACTCTAAAGTAGAACTATCCTCTTTCCATTCTGTTTTTCGGTTGGGTTTTTTTTTGTGCTTAGTTTTTGCTAAGCTACATTTAGTTCTTAAATTTTTCATGTGTGGTTTTTTTCCCCACACCAAAGAGGAAGGCACTTGAAACAAATTTTTCTCATGACAGTTTCACTACTGTGTAACTATGTAGTTCACATTAAGTTTCTCCTGATTTAAACTAAAATAGACTAGTTCTTACAGATTTCATGTCTAAGGAGACAAAGGCATCTCTTTTCTGACCTTCATCCTCAAATCTCCAGCATGTGTGATTTCTTCCTATGACATACTCTACTGTTGTCTGCTACCTAGCATAGGACATACACGATTACTGACAAGCATGTCCCAACTGCTCCAACTGCTTTTCCTACAGCAACCACTAATGAAACATCTCATGGAAGCCGTTTCTGCCAGCTTTTCTTTTGCTTTAAACAGAATATCCCAGAAACTAGTTGATGCTTAAAAATGTTTGTATTAACATCTCACAAATTAACATCTCACTTCTGAATGGCATGAATAGTCAGGATCATCCATCTCTCCCTGTCTTGCTGGTATGTTATTCCCCTGGCAGCAAGAGTCACAAGTTTGATGCCAACTTAGTAGAAACAAATCAGTCTTGAAGTATGACTGATACTTATGCCATTTCTCTCAATTACATAACGCATGTGGGCTAATTGGATTTTGAAGGGAAGGACAAGGACATGATAGCCAGGCTGGCAGTCTCAAAGGGTTAAGCTTAAGCTAAAGAAATGATCTTGTGGTGAAGCAGAGAACAGGGGACAAATGCAGCAACTCCTGATGGATGCCGTTCTCAGAGCAGCAGTGAAGTTGAGAAGCATGTTTCTCTCCTTCACCTGCACATCCAGTGTCTCTGGCCTGGTCAGCCAACAGAATTTGCCAGCAGTTACCTGGCAATCACTTGTAGACTCTAGGGTGTTTGGTGAAGGTTTGGTTTACGTTAATTTTAAGTTTAATTAAAGAACAGAACTTTTTTTTTGCAGGAATTTGAGCTTTGTCATCTTTGACAATTTCCAAATTGAGCACAAAGAGCAGAATAAAGAAAGGATTTGTTGCAAAGACGTTGGTTGCATGTGTCATTTAAATCAATATCAGGTCCTCAAATTGTTCTTTGACATGCTTTCCCACGTTGCACTACAATTACATCTTTTAGGAGACCTGCATGCTCCAGTTACTCCCCCCTTCCTTCACATATCTATGTGGTGTGCCCTTCATGTTTTAACTTATTTGAGAGCCTTTGTAGTGCACAAACTATTCAATCATCTTTAATTTTTGCTTGCATGGTTTCTAGCAATAGTCTGACCTTTCCCAGGAGATGTTTATTTTACATAAAATGTGAGCAGCATTCCCTTCCTTGTGTTTCAATCTTGAAAACATCCCAGAAGATCTACATTCACCTCAGTTTAACTGCTACCTCATAATTCACAAACACCTGAGCAGCAGGAGCATCTTGTCCAGCTTAAGTTAACCTGCTTCATAAAACAACCACAATCTTGGTTACATATTCTGGCTCCACTGGCAGCATTTGGAAGCATCTAGGCACACCTAGACCACAGTGTAGCACACAAAATGTTGTTTATTGCTCAGCAGTGGGAGCTTATGTCCACCAGCCAGGCCCATGACCCAAGCCATGTCTTGCAGCCAGGGAGAAGCATCTTGTAGAGCCCTCCTCTCTTGGTGAGAAGCACTGCAGCCCCAGCATCCCCATTGCCACACAGATATATGTCCACTGGCTCCAAGCCATCACTGGACACAACAAATCTTCTAATGTTCATAGACATTCATCTTTCCATGTCACCTGTTCTTACCTCTGTCCCATTTACACCATTTTGTTTCAAATTTGTTCTTCTTTTACATTACAGGCAATTACATGGTTATTCTCAGTGGTAAAGCCTTATTTCCTACCCCCTCATTATAACTCGCAAGATTTATGAGTGGTTGTACAGATCAACCCCTAAAAGACAGGTTCAAATAAAATCTAAACATCTACAATGCAGACCACCCCTGAGATAATGGATAAGGATAGCTGTCATCTCACATACCGTCATTTCAGAGATACTGTCATTTGCTAGAGACACAACACAATCAACAGGCTTGGGAATTAGCGGGTGCTCGTGGAAATGAAGGTAATTACTTATTCCTATCTAGACAAAGCAATTGAGCACTTCTAGATATTTTTTGGTGGATGAACCTAACATAGGTACTTAAGGGGGCAGAGCATTTTAAATGAGAGCCCACAGCATGAAAGGTCTAACACCTGTAAAATAACAGGAAACAAGAATAGCTGCAAAATGTCTCTTAAAGAAGATGCACGAGGGTGATAAATGTTGATTGGGCCATTATAAGGACATTCTGCAAAATGCATGTGTGCAGGACCATTGAGGCAAGCACAAAACTGCAGTCCAAGTGCCACACACATCCCAAGTAGCACCAGGAAAATGAGTGAAAAGGTAACAAGAGAGACAAGCCACTCCAGGAGCCTCAGCTCCACCTTTTCTGAAACACTGCCACAGTGACACCACTTGCTGTCTCAGGATGGCTGATCAGCTTCTGCCCCAGCAAAGCCTTCAGTCACTCTGCTCAAGCCCTGCCCAAGGCCCATCTCAGTGTCACACTTCCCCACTGTGCTGCTGGTCCCACCCCAGGACCTTCTCCAGACCAGCCTCAGCACTTGGGCTCCCTGAACTACTCTTGCCCTAACTTCATACCCGAAGTCTTAACACTGTAAGCAATCCTGGGTTAAGCAACCCATTAACATTTGGGTTTTTATTGTCTGCTAGGTATCAGTCCGTGTTGTCATCATAAATCCTTCTATGTAAAGCTGCTTTACTTAAGTAAACTTGCAAAGCAAGCATAGTCTGTACATAGCATAGTCTAAGGGAAGCTTACAAGCACACATTGCCTAAAATTCACAATATTAAACAACCAAAACTTCCAAACTGCAAGCTTCTACACACAGTTTAAAAAACCTGCAGAAATTTGAGTCCCAGTGACTTCACACTGGGATAGCAAACCAAATTTTTTACTCAATCTGATTGCAAATTCATATCAGTATACTAAGTCTCCTGCCAATTATCAACACTTATCAACCTCTTAATCTATTTACAGTTTGCAGCTGAGCAATTTTTGTGATGCAGATGTTGGAGCACGAAGCTAAAACAGAGCTGTGAAGTTAAGTTACTATAGCATTTGTGATTAAACATTGTGATCAAAGAATATGTAGGAACATGTAACCATAGAAGAGTGTGTACTGTAACTGACAGTTCTGTAACTAACAGAATATCTAAGTAAAGCTAGAATTATTATAAAGTTTGTGATTAACTCTGTAACTGTGGTGATGGGAACGGAGCATGCTATGTGATCACTGAAGCATCCAGATAAACGAGAGAAGCGGTATACCACAAGAGCTAAGGATATGCCTGAAAAGTTAAGAAGAATAAGGAGGAGATTGGTATCTGAAACTGAACCTGGAAATGGACCAGAACGAGGAAAGGTGAAAAGTACACAGTGAGGAAGACCTCTTACTTCATCTGAGGAAGACATCTTACTTCATCATAAAGACCACCGACGACCACTAGAGGAGAAACGAGCATGCGTAAAGAAGGAGGCTGATGTTGCAATAAGATGAAGCAATCTGTAATGCATATGTATTAGCAAATGTAGCAATACCTGATAAATATGCATAAGATGATGTAATCAGTAGAGTATAAAATGTGTATGTGACAAAATGATTTTTGAACCAGATTTGGGTGCGGACCCCTGGTTCCCGAGCTCGCAATAAAGCACTGCATATAACCAAGGAGAATGGTTATGTGTTTGTTTCTACGCTAACACAGATAGCCAATAACTGTACTACTAGAGAGCAGATTCCTCAGCAGCACAGTGACAAGCCATTCAAACCAACTTCCACATGAATCAAAGAGAAATACACACTATAGCTTGTCTTCAACACTTATCTCCAACCTCAAATTCCATATCATTACACATTCCTTCTCCACCATATGAACTATTGAGATTCTCATGTACTCACTGACACAGTTCTGCCTAATTTATGCAAGACCATTTCTGAAATTGTTGGAGACAAAGAAGAGGAAACATTGGTTTTACTCTAAAATTCACTGTACCCCAGCAATGCTTGTGGTGTCCTACACAAATACTACCTCAGGTCCAGCTCTGAAAGGGAGGCTGTAAAAACTGTCTTACCCTTACCTGCTCATTATCTGTGATTTGGGCCCACCATCACTTAAATGAGATTAGTGTATTAACACCTTGCAGTCATCCTTTGAAGGGACAAAAGCAGGACACAAGGTCTGCTTTCTTACTGATATGCTTCAAGTCCAGTCTCAAGTGACATCAGAGCCCACCAGACACAAGCTACACTGTCTAACAACATGAGATACTGTGTTCTAAGAGAAACACTACACTTCTTAGCATGGAAAGAGGATCTTATAATTCATACAGGCTAATGAACCAGAATGCAGGAACAGTTAGTGACTGCTGGGCAAAAAAACCTTCTGGCATCAGAGATAAGGTACACACCATACCTTTTAACCATCAGTAACCAGGACTCAGTGCAAGCCAGTCTAACAGAGCTCACCCAGCAGCAGATGTTCAAGGATCAATTACTTGATTAATTATGGCACACGTTGTTGCCTTATTCTTAGCTTGTGGAAGCGCCCAGGAACTGAAACGATTTATCAAGCACATTTTCAAACTGTTGTAAGCTATTAATACACGAAATAAATGTAACTTGTGAGACAAATGTAACCATGAGACATTATGGAAGGAGAAGGTGCTTTTACTCTAAAGGTTATTTCACTTCTACTCATTCTCACATACTTCAAGTGCCAAAGATGTATATATCAGAGTGGACTCACCAGGACCGCCTGCACGTCACCCGGAGAACACGAAACAGCTACTGAGCTTTCTCTGCATCTCTTGAGCTCCTCGTGGTTGACTGACAGGAGTTTTAGCTACTTTTTGCACAGATCCTGTAGGAATCAGCAGTAATTCTAGAAAAGCAATTAATTGCCTAGGAACCTTGCTCCTTTCAGCATCCTTAGGCCTTCAGTAAAATCACTCCCTATCATCTTTGTTTTCCTATTTTATCAGGCCTATCCTGACAAAAATAGGAATATCATCAGGGTTATAGTTTATAGAGTACAATGCAGCACACTCTAAACTTGTTGCTATCCTCCTGCTGCCAGACTACATATCAGGAAGCACTAAGAGCAAGGTTGCTCCCAAGGGGAGAGGCACACATGAGGATCCTACCACCAGCAGTCCATAACCCTCACCATCCAAGGCCCAGGCCCACACTATTTGAGCAGGGGAAGCAGACCAGACCTGGAGACAGCAGCCAGAAGTCCCGAGCATAAGACAACATCATAGCAACGACACAGGTTCAGAGTTAAGCCAGTCTATAGGTTGAAGGCTGGATCAAGGATCCCCATAGGTATAGCTGAGGTAACAAGCAGCACTCCTCCAATACAACTCAGACAAGGAGCAAAGGCCCAAGGCTCAGCTTAAATAGAACTCCTGACCCCATGCTGAGGGGAGGAGTGAGGCCTCAGGTGAGGCTGGTCAGGTCTATTAAGGTTAATTAGTGTGTCCTCAGGGCTCTGACGCTGCAGGTCTTCTGCTGATATGTCATATGTGTCATGGCTGTGTTGGTGTGCAAGTCTTTGGGTATGATATAAACACTGTGCTACTCATTTCTTACCAGTTTTATTGCTGTTAGTCATCTCCCCAGTTAGGGGCCCACACAAGGCACTCTTTTAACCCATCCTCTAATGTTTTTTCCATTGCTTTCACATGCAGTGTTTCCATTCATAATACATTCACAGTAACCTTAATACTTTTGCTACAAATCTCTATGTTAGGAAATCAAAGCAATAAAGCTATATGCATGTTTAGCTTCTCTAAGTAAATATAAAATGGAGTTTCTTCCCAAACCCCTATGAGCCATCATCATCTCAGTGGTAAATATCTATTATTCTAGTGGGTTAATGCTACGTCTGTATCATTGTATATTGCAATAATAAACAAACAGGTACTTGTGGAAAGTGCCTGACGTTTTTTGATTGCCTTGTTTCACTCTTCACATCACATGACCTTTCCTGGAGATTACAGGGAAATGTAATCAACATTTTTTTCTTTTTAAAAAGGGAAAAGACCTTACTACAGTTCTGGCTTTTGGAAAACACCTTTCTCAAAGCCCAAATCATTAGTGTGGATGTAGTGTGATCAGGACCAAGGTAGTTTTGCCTGTATCAGAGAATATGGAGCTAAGAAGATAATAGAAGTGGTAATGGATCAAATTCAGACACTGATAATGAGAAAGCAATTGTAATCTCACAGGAAGTAATTAGGCACAGGGTGACTTCTTTACATTTTACATCACAGAAATAAAACTAAGCTGCCTACTCCAACTAGTTCTTCAAGCACTGTCTTACAATGCTGTTTCTAAGGATGGTGAGGACTACTTTATTGATTCCTTAGGCCAACGTAGCAGCAGCCAAGTGATTTGCATTAACAAGAGCTGTGATGAACTACCCATGGAAGTATAAAAAATGTTATTTTCAGAATGAAATTATGCAGTGAGACCACCTTGCTTGACCTCAAAGCATATAATTGAACACGTTAAACTGGCTGCATCACTCTGAAGAACTCAGAGTGGTTTTATACGGGATAGTCCAAGAAAAATCTGAACTTCCATGAGACATTAGAAATTCTTAATACATGTTATGGGTAAAAGCCACCATGTAAGAAAAATACTGTAAAACGTGAATAGTGAACAAGGCCTGTAATATAAAATAATAGTGAAAAAGGTCTGTTTAAAAAAAATGAAGCCATTCTGAAGGTTTCAAGCTAAGTATGATAGATGAATAAGATGTAATCCGGGTGTAATAAAGGTCTGTCAGTTGTAAATAAATAATAAATTGAAAATTACTTTGGGATATCTAAATGCATCTTCTTTGCTACAAGGCTATTTAGCCAGATGTGCTTATCTCTGTGTCTTGTTCCAAGACAGGAAAAGATTTCACCCTTTACAATAAAGTATTCAAGGCACCCTGTGATGCATTAACTATGTCTGAAAACTGCAGTCTCCCACACAGAGGTATCTGTATGGGTCTGTCATTATGCCTGTCATTCTGAAGCTCTGCAGCTGCACTGGGGTGGCTACAGCTCACCTCTCAAGACCCCTCACTTGCTTATCAGACTCAAGAGAGACAACTAAGACTGTAGCTGTTTTCAAGAATCCAGGTCATCACCACAATCTTGCTATCTTTCTCACCTTCACAGTCTTACTCTACTAGTTGGATCCCCTGGGTAAACACCTCCAGCATAACATAGAATATCTGCAGTAGAAACCATAGCTGTTTCCTTTCTGCTTCTCCTCCCCATGGAAGGGCTGACAGAAAGCAGCCACTTGAAGACAGGATGAGAAAACTAAGGGAAATGTTGTGTGTTCCTAATAATTATTGCGAGACAGGGACGAAGCTGATGCTTCCATAGTGTTAAAGTGGTGTCAGCTCTTAAAAAGATGGTCATAAGACAGGAAGAAAGGAGTCACGGGATATTTAGGAAGGGATCCCTGCATATAGAATGGGAAAGCTCCCAGGCAACTTACAGATGACACATTTGGTTCTTGCTACAGTAAGCACTCTTCAGCGAAGTGCAGCACCGGTGTTTATGGATACATGCACAACACCATAAGCACTGTGGTAAATCCTTTCCTCCTAGGAAACAATGAATTGTAAGTGAGGATAGATATGGTCAGTTGTGGAAGGCTGGCCAAATTTTATCAAGTTAAAAATGCAATTCTGAAAGATGCCACTCATCTGTCACTACTACTAAACATTTCTAGAGTCAAACAGGCATTTTTTATTTTTAGAAATGTCCCTTCCTTTTCTGCTTCAAGTCTTGGACAAGAAAGATGAAGTAGCAGCTTTGTACACAGCACCATTTGTTTTGAGAAAGGAAAAACAAAGGGAATTTTCAATTGGTTTCCAAGGTACATGTTACTTTGCTAGAGTTGTTCATGTAGAGGACACATTTTCAGAAAAATACTCTGGTATCTTCTTCAACACAGTATGTATGTTTGAACTCATTGAAAATAAGGTCCTTGCTGAGAGAATCCCATCATCTCTCGTGCCTGGAGAACTAAATCATAATGCTGTGTGACTAAGTGAAAAAAAGAAAACAACACTGCAATCAAACAAGACACAGTAGAAACTATAAAATTGTTTTACTGATCTGTTAGTAAAACATCTGCTGACCTCCTTTTTTACAGTTCAGTGACCTCCTGGCTCCTTAAGTACTAAACAGAGCTCTAAAGTGCAAGTGAAGTAGGATTTATGATTACTCATTTCAACATAGGTCCATCTGGTGTCATAACCTTAAGGGAATAAAATACTTTAAAGTAAACCTGATACATCAATGTGACAGTAACACTGCCATAATTAGACAAATAGTAATAACAAGTATAATGCAAAAGCATTGTGTATATAGATATATTCTCTTAACGAACCATTGTTTTGTAGAAAAAAAATATTAATGAACCTTGGACAAGAATGTGTGCATAACCTATTCACCTATTCTGACGCTAGAACAAGAATGTATGCTATGCGTAAGTAGCATGCGCAGAGGTTGTCAAGATGCCATGTCTGAAAAACTACTGCTTATGTTATTAAAAAAGTATATCCAGAAGGAAGTCTAAGGAAAAAAGAACTGCATATAGGAAAATCAGCCAACTGCTGTACAAGAGTCACATAACTTTTGAAGAAGAGCAATAGTATAACCACCCATGGAAACAACATGATCTCTAGGTAGTGTGCAAGGCTGCAAGAAAACGAACCACTCATGTGGATGCCATGGGTTCAGAACCAGGTATGCAGAATCAATCACTCTGGCACTCCTTAATGCTTCATTTGCAAGCGTTGTCTTGCTATCATTAAAGAAAACAAACCACAAATGCTTGTGCTTGCGCAGGATCTAGTATATTCACAATCTGTCTTCCACTGGACAATGCTATCTTTTACACCGGAGAAGGTGTAAAATTCAATAAAATTGAATTTTAATAAAATTTCAATAAAGATTTCAATGAAAAAGGAAGCTCACAAGTATATATAGCTAAATGCTATTTATTGAAAAATTAGAAACTAAGAGTAACGGGTCAATCTTACGTCCTTTCTCACGCTGGGAAGCTGTCACAGATCCTGATTTAGCATCCTGCCAACTATGCCAGTTTGTCGCAGATGGGATGTTTAGATTGCTTAAAGAACCACTGTCAAAAGTGTTAACAAATTGATTTTACTATGATGTCGTAAAAGTGTGACTTAGCAAAGTTCAATGGCAAGGTTCACTCTATTAATTACTGCAGGGAAAACATACAAAGGAAAATTTAATTACACTTGAGTTAGAACAATTCACAGAGATACCAAGGACACAAAAGGAAAGGGAGGCCCTCCCGTTGAGTCATGAGGTTCAGAATGGACCTCCTTGCTTTCTAAACTCCTTCTCAGAGAGGAGTTTTGGTACAGCTCATTGTCGGTACAGCATCATTTTCAAAGGACCTCTGGGAACCCTTTTGGGAAGCCTTTAAGGAGCTTGAGGGCACCTGTTGCTATTGGGAATAGATAGATACAGGAGGCCTTAACTTCTAGCAAGGTCTAGCTAAAGAGCTCTGTCACCTGCCATCAATCAAAAGGCCCTTGGAGTTTCTGTTCCAGCTGGCACTGATTAGGGAGGGTCTGGCACCCTTTCAGCCTGTGCTCAGGAGAGGCCTATAAAAGAGCTGGGCCTAAAGCAGAAGTCTTTGAGTGTGGTTGGTGCAGGAAGGGTTTGTGCCTCATCTTCTCACAGTATATATTTCCTTAGCAATGGTGGGGCTGTACTACAAGGTACTGTCCTCAGCAGCTGTTGGAAAAGCTTCCTCTGTAATGTTGAAGGTTGCAGCCTAAGCAGAGCTTCAGAAGGAAGGTGCAAGGCGAGATCCTCCTTTAGCCTGAGAGGACATGTGCAGTTTTTGAGGTGCTTTATTAAGCAAAGGAGCTGCAAGAGGAGGCCAGAACATAATGCGTCATCAGAGACTGTGGAACAGACTGGATCTTCTCTGAGACCCTATTGCTTCAAGAAACTGTGGAGGTATGTACTGAAGGAGTGGCTGGCTGAGTCTATCTATCAGGTTAGGAAGCAGAGACTCCTAGGATGGTGAAAGCTGTAAGCTAGTAACTGCTGGTACAAGCAGGAGGATTCGTATTCTGCCTGAAGACTTGTAATCCCAAAATATGTTCAGTGTCATGGTTGCAGAAAAGAGGCTGGGAGCTCTGTCAAGTGAAACAGAGCTGGCTGAGCCTAACTCATGGAGGAGCACCAGAAGGAACCACTGAGGGTTAGCAGATGGTGATTGCTGTACGGAATAGGCCTATCTGTTGACCTGTTGTCTGGAAGTCTTTGCTGCTTTCCAGGGCATCAAATTTATTATATCATGGAGAGCCTGCAGAGGCTTCTCTGGCTCTCTAATTATTGTACTCTGCTGCTTTTTCATGTGAGCATCATTGATATTGCCATGGAAAGTTTCAAATATGATACGTGTAGCTCTGGAGTGATGGCCAAGGCTTTAAGGGTCTGTCTGGTGTCTCCTCAGCCCTGCTCCTGAGCAGTCATGGTGCTTTGGTTTCTATGAACATGGCATGCTCTGAGGATTGTATATGGCTTGGAAGAGCTGTGATCCACTGGACTAAGAGGTGAGAGGAGCATCTTTTCCAACAGGAAAGAGCTTTAAACTAGGAATTACAGGGGAAAGCGGATGATCATCAAGTGGGGGTGCGATGGATCAGGTAATCAAGAAAAGGGAGTGGGCCCACTTGAACAGAGGGACTTTATCATCACCTAAACAGGGCTGAAGTGGGGTCACCCAAGTACATGCATAAAAACAGGTATATACAGGACAGCATTACAGGGAATGGTTTTGTATCCTTTCAAGGAAACCAATAGGTTTGGGTGTTTCTCTGAAGTGCCTGTACACTGAATGCACTATGGGGAACAAACAGAGAACTGCGCAGTTATAGGATGATAATATCATTGGGATCATGGAGACATGGTGGGACAGCTCCCATGACTGCAGTACTATGATGGGTGTATATAAGCTTTTTAGGAAGGACAGGCTAGGAAGGTGAGGAGGGAAGTTGCTTTTTATGCTAGAGGGCAGTGGGATTGCAAGGACCAGATAAGAATGTATGGCTCAGGATCAATGGATAGAGCAACGTGGGCAGTGTGGTGCATGTCTGCTAAAGATAACCTCTTCAGCATGGAGTTCTAAATGAGGCCTTCCTTGGGCAACTAGATGCCTCATGTTTGCAGGCATAATAGGGGATTAATGAGGGTCTTAATAGGGGATTTTAGCCACTTCAGTGTCTGTTGCAAGGCTTAAGCTGTCCAGCTTTGTTCTGAGTGCTTTGACAACTCCTTAATGTGGGAGACTGAGGATCTGATGAGGCGAGATGCTTGTAAGGATCACTTCCAGCAGAGTAAGCTGGAGACCTGATCAGGGATGTGAAGGTTGGAGCAGCCTTAAAATGGAGCTCAGGATTGTAAAAGGAGGGAAGGCAAAAACCAGAATAATGGTCCTGGACTTCAGTAAGCCAGACTTTAGCCTCTCCAGGGATCTACTTGCATGAATCCATTTCTGATCCTAAAGAGATGTTTAGGATAGCTGGTCTTTTTTTCTTCTCCCCAAGGAATCCCTTCCAACAAGCTCTAGAGTGATCCATACCAGCGTGCAGGAAAACCTGTAAAGGTGGCAGGAGGGCCTGCATGAATGATCAAGGAGATCATGACTGAACTCAGCCATGAAAAAGGAAGCATACAAGAGGTGGAAGCAAGGACAGGTGACCCAGAAGGAATAGAGCTGTTGTTCAAGTGTGCAAGGATGGGGGTTAGGTGAGCCAAATCCATCTGGAGTTGTGTGTTGGGACAGGCAGGATGCAGGAACAACCACAAAACCACAGATGGAATGTGAGGATTATATTTATTTTTATTATCTTGCCAACCAGAGGATCCCCAAAGCAACACCCAGGTAGAGGCACACAGGCACCACTGAGTTTGGCCCATGCTGGAGGATCACTGACCCCACTCATTTTGCCTGTTTATCAAGAATTCACACAGGCATAGTTTACCACTGTACTTTGATCTTCTCTGTTAGCAGGGCAGGAATTTCAAGCATGTCCGATAGGGTGCCTCTAAGTCTATCACAGACCTGTGTTATCTAAACACAGATGTTCTGCTTGTCAAGCACACAAGGATAAACAACAATTAGCATGATAGATTTATTTTTCTACCCCCTCAGCTGCAAGTTACTTGAATGTGTTTATAATCCTCACCAATCTTCTGTTGTTAACCCACATTCTGCCCCTTTGCTCGAGGGACCTCTTCAGGAGAGATTGGCAAAGATGGAGGTGTCCATTTGGGCTTGCAGGGTGTAGGGAAGGGTAATTTAGCGGCATGTAATAAACACATACAGAAAAATCAATAAACATATCCCTACAGTAATGCTTTGAATCAGGTGTCCCACCCATTTTGCCAGGGAATTAGACAGCTCCACTAGCCAGGCACAATCAGTAGATTTTTTTTTGATATATTAAGTCCTGGAGATGATGAATGTGGTCCTCTATACTGGCTGATTTATTAGCTATATTGAAGTAGCACATGCTTTCAAAAATGGAGCAGCATTGGCAGTGTTGAAGGAGACAGTCCACTGCCAATTGATTTTTTTTTTTAAAGCTCTTTGGTGTACAGCTGTTACTTCCAAACTCAAAGCAGCAATTTCCTTGGTCCAATTTAAACCTTGTGCTAGAGCAGGTGCCAAGTGTTCAATATTTGCTACCAAATAGATTACTAAGGCATGTGCTTGTGGTACATGACTACAAAGCAAGATGAGCCAACCTGTGATGAGGGAGGAAAATGGGAGTGTCACCTCCTTCCAGTATGCTCCAGCTCCTTTAGCTGCTATTACTCTGGGTTTGACAACTTGATATAGGGTAATTGCCCACACAGATTGAAAAGCACTTTTTCAGATTGAACTTCAGTTCGATGTTAGGTTCGTGATGCCAGTAACACCATTTTAATGCTACATCCTCTAGATAGGGTAAAGGTATTTGTTGAAGATACATGAAATATAAGAACTTGAAGTCTCATATCAACAGAGGATGTAAAATAAGAGAAGTTGAGTTACAGAACATACAGCATTCTCAGGGCTTATTATATGGATCTTTGCATCTAAGCTAGTAGATGGCAGTTCCACCAAACATTGAGTCTGTCAATGTAATCAATTCCATTTCTCCTGTAGCTGCTATTTTGGGTGAAAAACCATCTGGAAGAATTTAGATTTTCACTGTTTTGTACTGGAAGTGCTGTAATACAATCACAAGGTGTTTGACTAGGAGTATTCCAGCTGTTTAACCAAAAACCTGCTTTAGTAAGATGTGAATGCCAATGTTGTAAGGTTTTAGTACCACTTAGGTGTTTTAATTGTTCTTTCAACATCCCATTTATTCTTTCAATCAAGCCATTAGTTTGGGAATGGTAGGCAATGTGGAATATCCAATCTATCCCTAGCCCTTGAGCTCAGTCTTGGAAAATATGCCTACTGAAGTGTGTTCCTTGGTCACTTTGTGTTTGGTGAGGAGGTCTGTATTGAGGAATGAGTTGTTTTAATGCTTCAGTTGTGTTATGTTGATTAGCGTATTTGGTGGGTTTAGTAAAAAACAGGCCTGACACTGCATCTACAGTAGTGAATACATATTGCCACCCCCACCTTGATGGGGGCGGGGGGCCCATGTAATCAACCTGCCAGGTATTCAAGATCCACTGATTCTGTTTTATTTTTCTTGTGGTGTATATAGTGCCCTTAAATTAGCTGTGTACAAATAGTACAATTATGTGCACATATATTATAAATATGTAGTGGCAGAGGGGTTTGATTGTGAGCAGTGTCCAATACCTGTGCAGTATAAGCTGATCCATGCTCACAAACTATGTGCCCACTCACTAGATCCCTGTACACCTGCTTCCCATAATATAATTCCTGGAACTGGAACATATGCAACTGCTATCTGTTGTCTTTGTCCAGTTGCTGTGTATGTTGTACTCCCATCTTTAAATCAGGCATCATTTTTGTGTTCTTCTACTAAATTGTCATAAGGGGAAATTCAGCCACACGAGATGTAGGGATATCTCCAAGGTTAAGAGTTTCCCCTAGTGTGGGTATATGATTAAACGATACAGTTCCTGGAAGAGTGGTGTGTGGAGTCGTTACATGTGGTCTTCCCAGTAGAAATTGTTGCTGTAAATAATGTTTTGATTTCCAGTGTGTGGCTGCTTGAGCTATCCCTGCATGGGCCCTTAATGGAATCATTGGTAACCCACCCATAGAAGCATTTAGGTTGGAAAAAGACCTTGTCATGGTTTAACCCCAGTTGGTAACTAAGCACCACGCAGCTGCTTGCTCACTCCACTCCCCATTCCACCCTGCCTCTGGTGTGACGGGGGAGAGAGTCAGAAAAGTGAGAACTCATGGGTTGAACCAAAGACTGCTTAGCAGGTAGTGCAAGAGCTATGCAGGCAAGCAAACCAAAGCAAGGACATTTTTTACCACTTCCTGTCAGCAGGCAAGTATTCAGCCATTTCTAGGAAAGCAGGGCTTCATCATGCATACTGGTTACTTGGGGAGACAACACCATAACTCCAAATGTCCCCTCTTTCCCTCTTCTTCCCCCAGCTTTATATGCTGATCATGATGTCATATGGTATGGAATATCATGATGGTCAATTGGAGTCAGCTGGCTCTCCCCAACTTTTTGTGCAGTCCAAGCCTCCTTGCTGGCAAGGCGGTGTGAGGAGCAGAAAAGTCCTTGACTGCTTAGCAACAACCAAAACCACTAGTGTGCTATCAACACCATTCTCATCCTAAATCCAAAACATAGTGCTATACCAGTAAGAAAGAACTCTATGCCTGCTGAAACTGTGACAGACCCCTAAGGTCATCAAGTCCAACTGTAAACCAAACACCGCCAAGTCCACCACTAAACCACGTCCCTAAGCACAATGCCTACATATGTCTTAAATACCACCAGGGATGATGACTCAACAGCTTCCCTGGGAAACCTGTTCCAATGCTTGATAACCCTTTTGGTGAACAAATTTTTCCTTAAATCTAATCTAAACCTCACCTGGTGCAGCTTGAGGCTGTTTCCTCTCATCTTATCACTTTTTTACTTGGGAGGAAAAGAGATCAACACCCACTTCACTACACTCTCCTTTCAGGCAGTTGTAGAGAGCGATAAAGTCCCCTCGGCCTCTTTTTCTCCAGACTAACCACCCTGAATAGGTATGGGCATGTGTACAGTTACACCATCTTGGCCTGTGATTCTTTCATTTTTCTGTAGTTCACCAACTACAGCTAAAACTTGTTTTTCCACATATAGCAGAGCCTTGTAATGCCTTGGACCAAAATCCTACAGGTTCTTTCTGAATTTTGGCCCAGTCATCTGTCACAATCACCATCTCCCCTGCCTTGAAAGACAGTTATGACAGGTGGAGCAAAAAGTCATGGATTAAATAAACCCAACAGATATTTTAGAGGGGTCATCTATAGGCTAAGGGAATGATATCTGTGTGTGTGTATATATACATCTCAAAGACAGGGAAAGTGGTTGTGATTAACTGAAAAGTGTAAGATCTGGGCATTATATAGGTGGTATAGAATAATGGGTGGATAATGTCTTGGTTCTTACTGGAATAGACTTAATTTTCACAAGAAGCTAGGAGTGAAAGTCTAGAGCAAGGAAGACTTGCTTTTGGTGGAGCAGGATAAGGTTAGGGTATGCCCAAACTGGACAAAAATAAGTCCATGTGCCCTGATGGGATGTATCCATGAGTATTGAGTGAGATGGCTGATGTCATTGTGAGGCTGCTCTTGATCATCTTTGAAAAGTCTTGGTATGCTAGAAGAAGTTCCTGAGAGAAGGCAGTAATGAGGAAGACCTAGGGAACTACAGCCTCACATCTCTCCTTGGGAAGACCATGGAGGAAATCCTCCCAAAACCCATTGCCAAACACATGAAAGACAAGGTCACTGGGAGTAGTCAGCATACACTTATGAAGATGAAACTGTATTTCACTAACTTCATAGCCTTCTGTGATGAGATGACTGACTTGGTAGATAAGGGTAGTAGAGTGGAGGTGTTTCTCTGTTTTAATAAGGCTTTTGGCAGTCTCTGATAGCATCATAGATAAGCTGACAAAGTCTAGAACCACTGAATCATGGAATAGAATCATGCAATAGTTTGGGTTAGAAGGGATCTTTAACAGTCATCTAGTACAACCTCCCCCCAGCAATAAGGAGGGACAACTTCATCAGGTTGCTGTTCAGCTAGATCAGGTTGCTATCCAGATAGTGAGGTAGATTGGAAAAAGCCTGAACTTCTGGTTTCAAAGCGTTGGGATCAGCAGCACACTAGGGTCATACCACCTAACATCTTCATTAATGACCTTGACAATGGAGAAAAGAACATACTCACAAGTTTGCAGGTGATCCAAAACTGGGAATGGTGGTTGATGTACTTGATGATGTCCCTCTGAACAGAAACGACTGACAGGTTGAAGAAATGGGCAGAGAGGAACCTCATGAAGTTCAGCAAAATGCTGTCCTGCAGCTGGGGAGAAATAACCTCATGTACCAGTACAAGCTGAGGCCTGATCTACTAAAAGCAGCTTTGCAGAGAGTCTATGTTCAAGTACTTCCTGAATCACTGGTTACAGCCTGTTGTTTTATCAGTACAGTTTCTCACCGTGTTTAGGTTGATGTGACTGAAGTCCTTTCTGCAGCTGCCTGCAGTCAAAGCGGTGTAAGAGCAGCATGTAACTGTTCCCTGAGATAGCCTGGTGACAGTTTCAGTTTAAGATAGATACAGCAGGGGTGTGTGAAGTTTGGCGGTTCATGAGCTGCTTCAGAAGCAACTCCTGAGGTTAAACAGTTAAAGGCTGTAACTGGGCTGGTAACTATTTCCAGCCCATGAGCTGAGGAAGAGTAAACCTACTCTCAGCACAGCCCCAGCATCATTGCTACCATCTAGCCTTTACCTGCTGCCAGACTAGCTGATGGGAGAAGAAAATGTGGTAGACAGAATCCTTTGAAAATCAGCAAAAGAATCGGTGGCTTGTCAGCCAGGGGTGTCTGCTAGTTAGGGTCACCAAGCAGGCACACAGAATTTGCCTGTACCACACGGTCTGCTGCAGCTTTGTCATGTCTCCTGACCCCAGGAGAGGGATCTCCAGGGCAGCCTGTCAGCATTCCCTGCTCACCTCCCACCAGCGATGGGGGTTTCTGCCTTCCCAATGCTAAAATAGTTTTTAATTGTGTATATTTGCAAACATGTTTTGTTGGAAAAAATGTTTTCCTAAACTGTCAAGAATCCCATGAGTTATTTTGATGTAATAGAGAAAAAAGCCACAGCCTGCCCACGTGCTCTATGAAACTTCTCCTTCCTGTCAGCCTCTTCACAAGCATAACATTTCTTCTTGTTCATGGCTGTGTCACGTCCTTTTAGGGAACAAGCCCTCCAAGCCACCAGCTACTCGGGGAGACTCGTCTCTCTCCTGCTTTTCCTTAGGGACAAAGATTCCTCCATGGTGGCTGAGGCCAACCTGCTCCTGTTGGCCTCCCTGCTGCCCAGGCTCCTCGAGGACATCTCGCTTGTGCTGCTGAGAGGAAGACTTGTTTTAACAAATTTTGCTCTCTTGGCTTCGTGTGCCTCCTGCTTTTGTTACAAAATTCACAGCTGGCCTGTGCTGACTGAAGAGAATTACAAAGGAAAAATATTGATTCACGTGCATGAGGTGTCCCAGCCAAGCTGGGCACATTCAGGGGGTTTTCCTTTAGGGGTTTTATAGCTTACAGTAGAAGGGCCTGATATGAATCATCCAATTACCTACTAATGCATACTTTTAATTATCCAATTATAAAGAAGTACACTTTGTAGGCCTTGCAGCATCAGCATCCTTGTGGTTTATCTGTTAATCCAGATGTTTCAGTCATTGACTTCATCAAAGCTATTGGGCATCATCAGCAACCCCTGTTTCTCTCAGATACGGATCCTTCAGTTAATTTTGTGAGAAGAGAGGTTTCCTTATCTGACTGGATCACTTGTTCTTTTTAGTAGGGGCAGCTGATGGGCGTTGGGTCTGAAGATAATGACGCAGCAATTATAGGCTAATTATGCTGTTAGCGCCTAAGGACTG
>JAHREE010000261.1:2461879-2485737 GCA_033628505.1 Tringa tobata | reverse complement strand
TGTGCACCGTTTTTTGATTGTGAAAAATAAGTCTTGGAGTAAACATCAGTCTTATTAATTTATTTTACTTTGGAAAATTTGAGTTGATGTAATTTCGTTTAGGCTATCTTTTCAGTAAGTAATCCTTTCTAAGCATCCTAAGAGATGTATGTAATTAAAACCATATGACCGTGTGTGCATAAATGCACAAAACCTATAAGGATATCTTTAGTCTGGAAATAAACTAGAGAGTTTAAGTTACAATCTTTTCCTCTGTTTCTTTGTAAAATCTCATCGGTCTTTGTCTTCATTCAGCAGTTGATCAGTGCCTTGTCTTGAACCCTGTTTTCCATTTAACACTGGTATATTCTGTTCCAGTTCTTTTTCTCATGTATTTTTCCGTTCTCTGTTCCTGCTATTTCCTGCAATTTTGTCCTTAGCTGTCATCACTTTCCTGGGGCCTGCTATGCCTTAGCTATCTTGGCTAACAGTTTCCAAGTTTATCTCACTTGTATTTTAAAAAAAAATGCTAGTCACCTCTTAGATTCTGAGTGTATAGTGTTTCTCTCTTCAGTTTTCCTGTTCTTTCATCTGGCAGACATTCTTGTTGCTTGACACAGCAAAAATGGCTTGTGTTGTTTAGCTCTTCTTACTGTTACTTGCTCACATCATGTATAACCAAAGTATTCTACATGTCACACATTTGCAGTGTCTCAGTTAGTCTTCTGTATGGATAAGGATTTTTTTTTCTTTGCTATTGCTTCCGTCCTGCCCTTTTCTTTCATAGTCTCCACAGCATTGCAGCTAGATCTGTTCTCTTGGAATTTTCCAGACCGTGCTATCTCATTTGCTTTTATGCATGTACTTTCTTTGGTGTTGTTTTAGCGTTTTGCTCAAAGTTAAATTTCTTCCAGTTGAAATTTAGTTAACTTGCATTTATGTGTAAACTTCTATTTCATCTCTCACCTCCGTGTTCTTGCCCAGATTTGTGTTATAGTGCTTTTTTTCTTTTTTTTTTTCTTTACTCTGCTTTTTGCTTGGAGCAGCCTTGCATTGCATGCATGTTAAACTCTTTATTCCAACTCACTTTTACCATAAAGATCTATAAAGCCATTCAGCATGTGTCTGCAGGATATAGGTCCTTTAATCTCCTGGACTCTGCATCCAAACAATCCTTACTCTATGTAAAATTCCATCTTCTTTGAGACAGATAAGATTTTAGTATATCCATTCAGTGACTATGAATAGTGAATAGCAATAGAAAGCTAAACTTGGAAGTAATACCTGAGAGTGTGAAGAATCATGGGCTATGGAAGCTTAATACTCTAGCTACTTTAAATAGGCGATATTCTGATAGTACTGTTGCTTCTCATTTAGACTTCCTTGCATCTAATGGTTCTTTTTCTCATAAGGTTTCTCATGTGGCTTCAAAACCAGCAGTTTGCTCACTTTGGTTGTGTCCTAGGCAATTTAGAATTGTGAAAGCAAGTAAACAGTCAGGGAAAGCGTTTTGAATAAGTGTTGATAGTCACTTTGGCTGTAGGCAAGTCATCTCTGAGGTTGGTTGGTTTTGTTCCTTAGATATGAATTCAGAAATATAAGTGAAATAAGATCTGAATGTTATCTTGTGAGAACTACTCACAAATGTATTATGGGATGTGTTGGTGGGTTTGTGGCACAAAGAGACGTATTTGAGGCTTTTAGCATTTAGGGAGAAAAAGCTGTGAAAGCCGTATGAGGTCTGCCATTCCTTTTTGCAGAAAGGTTGCAGTTATAATCTATGAGAAGCCCTTGCTTTTCCTCAAAAGGCTCATTTGACTTTGTCAGTAAAGATTTTAGCATCTTATATATTTGCAAAACAGAAAAACAGCGTTCCTTCTAATGTGTTTATTGCACCTGTTAGAATGGTGAACCTGAAAAACAAATAGGCCTTTAACAAGCCTGTCAGCTGTGCGATTGTCTTTGCCTGTGTATGGAAATTTATCCTACGCTTTTATCCTTGTGAGGTAAGGAAGGGAATGACAATCTGAAGGGAGTAGCATAAGGTAATGCAAAAACCTAACACTTGCCTATTGGTCTGAAGGACAGCTCAGCAAAGGCATAGATTGTTTGCATAAGAGAGGGCTATGAAGAGTATTTATTAAAAAATAGTGAGAATCCTTGAAAATGAAATTAGAGGTAAGATATGTGGCTATTGCTACTAAAATCTGAGACCTTCCATTGCTTTGGGTCTAAATTTCATAAATGTCCTCTTGGGGAAGATTTCACAAAAACTCCAACCTATGGTCTTGTGGGAGAGAAAGAGCCTATTTAATGAGGATTTGGTACTTCCTCGTGGTATGATAATGAGATTGCTTGTTTATGAGAAAAGAGTGCGTGTGTAGGTAAGAAAAATACTCTGGGACAAAATATCTTTCAAATATTACCATTATCAGCGGATTTAAGTTTTGATCACAGTGTATTTTTACACTTCAGATTTCTGCTATCAAAGTTGTACTAGTAACTTTGGGGGTATTATCCTTGGTAAACAGAATTATGGAATTGTCTAGGTTGGAAGGGGCCTTTCAGATCATATCTGTGCTGACAAAAGCATAAGTGCTAGTAAATGTACCATAAAAATAGTACTTCCACTGTTAAAATAGTAATGTTAATGTGCTCCTACTCTAGATGTGATCACAGAAATTGAACATCCATGCAAAAGGAGATAATTGTTGAAACAAATATACCATATTTTCTTTATAGAGTTTATAGTTCCTAGGACTGGTAACTCCATGCTCTAGTGAATTTTTTTAAAAAGTTCTACGTGATGTCTAACATTACAAAATATTTTAGATAAAGATATGCATGTTCTAAGACATAGCAGCATTTGACTGAAATGGTAGGTTTTCGTTACAGGTATTGCACCCTGCTGTAGAGTCTCTAGACCTCCGAGACTGTGATATTTCAGATAATGCATTATTGCAGCTTTATAACTGCAAGCAATTGAAAAAAATCAACTTAAATTCTTGCAAAGAAAAAAGATTGGGAATCACTTCAGAAGGTATGTTATCTGTGCACAGATAACTGGGATCTTATTTCTGGTTTATTTTTCTTGTTAGATAGGAGTAAATTGCAAAAAAATATCTAGGGTAAATATTGCTTAAAAAATCCCCACTGCCACACCAATGCTAATTAAAAGTTACCTCAGTGGTGTAAATTAGAGGCCTAGAGCACTGATTATCTTATGAAAGAGAGCTATCAGGTTACTCTCATGCGAGGTTTCTGGAAAAGCTGTGCTACGTTTGGTTGCATTTTCCACTTCATCTTAATTGTTCCTTGCTTAGAACTTGTTTCAGAACCTTACCAGTACCACTGGAGTTGGAGTTTCAGGCCTGTGATTTCCTAAATTACTTCCCCCCTCCTTTTAAATTAAATACGTTTGGTATTAAATGAGCCTATAGCATCTTCTCTGATTTAAGGTGTTACTTTTAACCTCCAGATTCAAGTTGTATCAGGAGCTATTAGCTTAAAAGAATTAAGTTTGCTGAGTTTTATTTCCCACAAGTTTTGTCTTTTTATTACACTTAATCCTTTGCTCCATTATCAACTCACTCTTATTCAAAATAGAGGCAAAATATTAATTTAGTATTGAGCTAATATGTGCCATACTTCAGATCAATCTTGGTTTGTATTTTCTTACCACTGCACAGTGACAGACTTATCTTTTTACTTAAGTAATTGGTTAAACTTAAAAAAAAAAAATTATTTATTTTCAATGTCACCTCATTGTTATACCTTTTGACCTCGAAGACGTAGTTTGCAGTGGTCTTCCCTCCATGCCTTCATCTCTCTGCTGATTTTCAGTATGGTTCTTAAGGTACCAGCTAAGCCTCTTTATGTATACTTTTTGTCTATTTGGATAGACATTCCTGATTACTTTGCAGTTAAAACTGGGAAATCTAGTTCTTTATTGGCAAGTTGGTAGTTTATTGGTAGTTCCCTTTGCAGTATGGAAGAGAATTCAGCATTTAGAATTTTTTATCAACTCAAGTATCGTTCATTGTCATTTTCTTTTTCTCATCCTTGAATTAAAAAAAAACAACCACAAAATTATTTCCTTTATGTAGAGTCTTGCTGGTGTGGCATGAGGTGGAAGTTGAACAGCCAATGACCAGAGGACAGCATATTGGATTCAGTGTGGCAGTTATGTTAAAAAATGAATAATTCTTTAAATTGCTCTGTTTCTTTGACAGGTGTCATAGCACTGGCCTTATCCTGTCCTTACTTGCGTGAAGCATCTTTCAAAAGGTGCTGCGATATAACTGACAGCGGAGTTCTTGCTCTTGCACTCAACTGCCAGTTCCTACAAGTAGTCAATTTGGGCAACTGTTCAGGCATCATGGATGCATCTCTCCAGGCACTAGGAGAAAACTGCAAATTTCTTCACAGTGTGGACTTTTCATCTACTCAGGTAACTATGGTGGCAATTGGCTAATTGACTTTTGTTTGTTTATTTTTTAAGATTGTCATGATAAAATTAAAAGGGAATTTCTTTAGCTCTACTCTTGATGAGATTTAGGACCACGGTTCACTTCCAATTTCCTCTTCTCAAGGAAAAGGAAAGACCTATTTTGCATCTTGGTAACCAGAAGAATACACGTTTTGGTATTACAGTGTGTATGGTGGACCAAAGATAACCTTTTAGTAGAATCTACCTAATACTGGAGATTTTTTTTTCAGTATCTTTATTTAGTGCAATCATTTTCTTCAAGTTGTGAAGTAATCCAAAATACTTCATTTAAAGAAAGTAGAATCTTGGACAGTTTGTTGGCTGCTCTCAGTTAGGACAAACTGACCTGAATAATAACAATAAAAGGATGCCAAACAATGTAAGCCCCTAGTAGAAGTAGACACTCCATAGCTAGTTCAAGAGTGACTGTGCTTTCTGAATAGCTTATCAGGGTTGTGTTATAGAGTCAACACAGAAAGAATGACATTTAAAATGTCAGAAAGGGCAGGTAAGAGGATTTAACAACAGTTAGTGCTTAGCATGAGAAGGGGGAAATCAGCTGCAACAGCAATACTGTAACATACTTCATAATTACAGTAAGATAATGAAGTGAGGGAAAGGATTTTTTGTGGTTAAGTGTAGCGTTCAGCTGACTGTGATGGTGATGAGTGATTGTGTAGAATGTGAGTCAAGCACAGAACATTCGCTATGAAGTGCCAGATCTGGAAAACACATAGCAGGCTCTTGTTTTAGATGCTGCTCTTCTCTTTTCAGGTTTTCCAGAAGTAGGGCATCAAAAGTAATTTAAGATTTTCTTTGGTAATTTTTAGTATTATCATTTAACTCTATTTTTTCAAACTTATTTCATTACTTTTTTTGTTGCCTTGCCTCTTTCTTCCTTTATGCAAAATAACTAAGTCTCCCTGTAAATGTTTTAAATGAACTGAAAGCTTCTTGAGTAACTAAACGTTTCCACAGTTTTTTTCCTTTCTGATACTCTCATGATGGTAATACACTAGAATTCTGAATTCCCTTTGACTAAAAATAAATGGAAACGTATATAAACGAAATAAGTTTAAGATGAAGCAGAGAACTATGGGCAGGAAATAAGTTTAAGATGAAGCAGAGAACTACAGGCTCATGCCTGTAGAGATTGCAAGGCCTAATCATATTCTTGGGAAGGCATAGTAAAACTATCAAGTAGGGCTGGCAAAGTTGTGTAAACTAAAACAGTGAGAATGCTGGAAATAAACGAATAGGCAAAGAAGGACACAGCTCACTTGAGGGAACAAGGAAGCAGATGTGAGCTAAATTACAAAGGGGCCATTTTAAGGTGGTGTATGGCATTTTAAAAATAGGCTCAAGGTGATGTAGCCATTTTAAAAATAGGCTCATCTGGTGACTGCAAAGATGAAGTACAGTAAGTACAAGGCGTAGAAGTGGTGTAAAATAACAAGAGATGGGGCAGGTGAGGCAAGGGAAGGATTGAACCATGAAGGAGATGTAGCTCTGTGTCCCCTGTATGCACACAGAGAGCATGAGAGGAAGCTTGGCCTAAAGAACTCTGCTCCACTGGCCCAGGACCGCATAAGAAATCTATTTATGTTTACTTATCGGTATGCTTATGTTACCATTCTGAGGAGGTATGTTTTATACATCAACCCTGTACTTACTGCTCTGCATCTAGTGTACTCTGAATTCCAGCAGTGTTAATGGGTAGAAATACAGATTAAAGTGTCCAAGTCCCTGCAGTAATTAAACGGTACATTTCCTCACTAATGTTCGTTGACTCAGTGTATGGCAAATAATTGTGGGAAGAACCTTGCCTGAAAGGCCTGTGCGAACTGCAGCAGTTTTCTGTGTGCGGCGTGGGTCAGTCTAGTTCTCCACAGAATGTGTTGGGAAAAGCAGGAGTGTTGTGGGTTAGCCATTTTATCTCTCCAGACTCTTCTCAGGTAGAACAGCCCTGAGTTGCCAATGTACTTAACCACTGGGACTGGGCTAGGTAAGCCTTTGCTAGAGAGGCATGCAGAGTTTGGTGGCAACTGGGCTGTACCGAGAAGCTGATGCATTTGGGATGTGGTAGTAACTGCAGGTGGTTTATCCCCAGTATCCCAAATGTGTCCCTTGAAGAGGATGTGCAGATGTAGTACATACAGATAATCCACATAGATATTCTATAGAGTAGGAAGCAATACTGCAACACTAATAATAGTGCAACAATAACTCCTGTGAGCTCAGATGGGGAAGCGAGGGGACTTTGTTTTAATACCAGACTAGTTTCATGCTCTCGCACTGTCATAACCATATACTCACAAGCATCAAAACAGTAGCATTCAGATGGTCTCTCCAGTGTTCAGGAACCAACCAGGCAGCCTGCTCCAGGTTTATTTTGGTGACATGGAGGATAAAGGACACAGGCTGTCAAATCTTCATCACTTATTCAGGTTGTTCTTAGGTTGTTGACCATGCACTGGTTTGGGATGTGCCATTTTATACCCTTTAGGAACTGATAGTGATTACTTTCTCCATTCTGTCCCGCTTATGGGAGTTATTATAATTTATTCATTTACAGCCCTTTTCCTCCTGGTTTGGGTGTCTTTAGGAGCTAAATGTGCTGTCATCTAGATGACCTGCTAAGTGAGGCATTGCCATTCTTGTAGGCTTTTATGTGCCTCTGTGCAGGGATGTTCCTGTCCATTTGTGCTAATCTGACCCTTTCTGTTACAGTTCTGTACAGCAGATTTGCAATAGAGGGCCAGAAGGCAATAACACAATTTGTGCAACGGGAATAATAAAATCTTTAAATAGAAATGGAGCTTGTAGTCTCTGGATTCTAGCTGTCAAATTTGGCTGAGCCTTACTGTGTAGATTTGCTGACAACTATTCCTGCCATCTAATATAAGCTCTCTGAAAAAAAACTAGGTGACAGATCTGATATCCAATCCAGCTTTTGAACTGGGGAGGAAGCTTAATGAATTTGGTTCCCGGAAGAAAATGAATAATTGGCCTTTATTGCCTTTCTGAGGAAAACAGTGTCTTTCGTCTCTCTCCTCTCTCTCGCAGATAATCATTGCTTCGTGGCTGGCTGTAGCCAATCACTTTGATAAACCTTTTAGTGTGAGTCTGTGCCGACTGCTCTAAGGCTGTTTGTTTGAGGGATTTTTGTCTTATGTAACTGGTTTGCTTCAAGATAGGTATAAGCAAGACAACAGATAAAAGACTGCTATGATTACTGTTGGGTTTGGTTTTTTTTCCCCAACCCAAGAAGCTTCCTTCAGGAACATCTCCAGCAGTCCTGAAAACAGCAAAAAAAGTGGTATAGATAGAGCACAAGTGCTTTAAACCTTATAAATTAGTGTACCCACTGTTAAGTGAGACAAGGAAGCTGCAGAAAAAGCAGTTACAGAGTTGGAAACAGGCCACTAGAAAACCAGGCTGGATCTCATGACAGTAAAATGCAACAGTGTTTAAGAGACTGGAAACATCACACTTTGATAACTTTCTCTACAAACTTATTTGGGAAGAAAATAGTGTACTGTTAAGTGTATTCAGTGACTGCAGAGAGTGAATAAATTAATCCCACCTGCCCCCCAAATAGCTGTGTTTGAAAAAATGAGCTTTAATCCATTGTGTTAATAACAGCATGTTTTTTTCTCTAGGTAACAGATGATGGCGTTGTAGCACTAGTGAGTGGAACGTGTTCAAAGAATTTAAAGGTAACTTACTTAACCTAATACCGAAGAAATGAACAAATGCAGATACCTGCTTTTTTTACTTCTGAGGGATGTTTTTTATTGACTGACTTTTGCCTTCGTTTGTGTACACACTTGCTTTGATTTTGGTTATGAATTGGGTATTTTCTGTCCCTCTGTAGCAGTGCCCCAGATCAGCTTTTTGAGAACCTCAGTCTTTTCAAAATGAGTTTTCTTTTGTTGAATGTAGTATGCTTATTTTAACTCATGTCATTTTAGAGAGATGTATAATAAATGCAAATGCATGCTTAACTTTTTCCCTTGATTTCTTTGGAGTTATTTCTTCATTCTGTTGAACACTGAGGCAGAATTTGTAATGCAGATAATTTCATGGATTTAAGTAATCAGTTGGCACGTCTGCATAGGTAAATCTCTAACTCGTGAAAGCAGCTGTGAAAATGAACTTGTCTTTGCACAAAGTTTCTCTAGGCACTGAGACAGTGTTAAGTGATGGAGAAGGGGCATCCCATACCTCTTACCATAAATGATCATCTGCTTTTCTATATAGTACATTTCTTATCAGTGAATGTGGTTTTGCTTTTGTACAGGCTGGTCTGAATCCAAGCTATTCATCTAGAAACTAGGATGGGAAACAAATCATACTTTTGCCAGGTTATAGTGTTTAATAAAAAAAACAACCCTAAACAAAATACCAAATCTGGGTCAACTGACAGCCATAATAGCCTGGAAAAAATAGAACTGTTACTGTTTTATTTGGAGGGCAAACAGATCTGGTTTTGGTCTTTTTCCAGCTAACTTTGTCTATTTTGGACAATCTTTTAAATCTTGATAAGTCTTGTGGTACAAGATGAAATTATTACTCAGACCATAGCAATAAGATTTTTTATATATATATACTAGAAGTGACTTAAAAATATCGTTGTCTTTTAGCTGGTTTTGCCTTTGGCAGTAGCAAAACATTGATTCCAGATTTTCTGAACAACCCTGAGACTATGCAGATAGTCTTTATAAGACACCTCTCGTATCCAGCTTACCAATGTAAAGCAATGTGTGTTACTGTAATTTGGATAGGTCATTTGGACTAGGTCACTCTCAAAAGTCTTCAGTACATATGTCTTGAAACACAAGATGCAATAAGTAAATATTGTAATAAGTTTTCATAAAGTTTTACAATAAATTTTGCATTTGCTACTGAGTGGTGTGGGGTTCTGTAAAGTTCCCAGAGCGTTCCTAGAGGGTTTTGAACTATTTTCCAGCAATGTTGGTATAATTACTCTCTCAGTGTTTCCTTCCATCTTCTGTATTACTATTGTCCACAGTTCACAGAGAATTATATTCTTATGTGTAAGCCCTTTTCCTTCAAATGGAAACACAGTTCCATTTATTTTTTAATAAAAATTTCCAGCTTACAAAATGTGGCCTTTGGTGTTTCCTGGTCACATTGCTGCAGTTCCTATTTCTTTGAAAGTGCTCAGGCTGTCTTTTGTGTGTGCTGCAGATGGATGCCTGTGAAAGCTCTACTAGATCAGGAAGAAAAAGTTGGGTAGCTTACATAAGACCTGCCTCATCTATAGGTCTTAAAGTAATGTTGAGGTAGTGAGCTTTGCTTTCAGAAGAACTAATGGGAATTTTCAGTCATGCCACACTGAATAGTGGTATAGATTTTGCTTGTTCGTTTTCCTGTTCTCAATACTTGGTTCCACTGTCTTAAAAGTTATGTATTTAAGTGCTTTTGCATTTGGTTTTTGGAGTGGGTTTTTTGGGAGTGAGAGGGGGCGGTCTATGCGGTTTTTTAAGGCAAAATTTAATGTTTTTGTGTGAAATAATTTTAAAAACAGAAGTTTTGTTCTATCAGTATAAACAGCTAGAACAGTTTGTCTCTTGGTTTACAAGCAGTAAGAAAAATAAATTTAGTAGAGAATATGGGATTATTTGCTACAATCTCTTCTTCAGTGTAACTCTCTTACTTGTTTGTGTCACAATCCTCATATCTCTTGTTTCATATCATCAAAAGGCAATTTTATAGACAGTGATCTAATGTCAGGTACATGGTGAAAAAAGTAGGGTCTTAAAATTCTTAAACTGTAACTAGCAGGTAGTTTTATAAATCTTTTCAGTTCATTCAAAGGCATTCAGATTCTGCATTTCGCTTATTAAAATGAACTAAAAACTGTACATATATTGTCTTTTGTATATCTTGCTTCTCTGATACAGTTCTTTTTTTCTGTGTCATCATTCTGTACAAAGTTGCATCTATTAGAAAAGATCCTTTTCATTTCTGTGCTTTTTCAAGATCCTTGGAGTTTATAATTGGAAAGACACTCTTATACGATAAAACAATGTGGGGTTTTTTATTTTTACCCCATAATCCCCAAATTATATTTTCCCAAATACTATTTTCGTTAGATTTGATAGTCTCTTTTCTGCATTTCTTCTTGTATGTTATATTTATTGATGCGTAAGGCAGTTTAGAGGCCAAAAAACCCCCTGGTAATAATCTGTTAATTTATTCTGAATTTATTCTTTCTCTAGCTCATACTACGGGTAGTAGTTACACAACTGCAGAGAAATGAAGAACGGAGCAGGTTTTAGTCGAGTCTTGGAAGAAGTTCTTAGACTTCTTTTAGGAACTAGATAGATAAATAGATATTAGGAATTTGAGCAGAGACTCAAATCTTGCCTGTTTTGGGAAACCCCAGAATTCAGTTTGTGTTCTGTTCTCCTGGACAACAAATTGCTACGAAAATGTCATAGGAAAACTGATGGGACTCAAACACCATAGAACCTCATTGAAGAGTTTTCTCAGATGTCTTGAATGATGTATGTGTTTTGAGAAAACTCAGATTTATGTTTTTAGTTTTGACTTTTCATAGAAAAGCTGTCTTATTTTTCCTGAGGGTATTTTCCTGGTCTGTACCAGACCACATATGGGATCAATGTATAGAGGAGTAGTAGGTCATCATTTATTCTGGGTGGGGATCTCTGAAAATGGTTTAGCAAAGGAAAGCTCTGCCTCCAAAACTATGGGTGCTCTGACAGGCTTTTGTTATTACTGTTTTCGTACCAGGAGATCCACATGGAACGCTGTGTGAATCTGACCGATGTTGCTGTGGAAGCAGTCCTTACTTGTTGTCCCAAGATACACATTTTTCTGTTCCACGGATGCCCATTGGTGACAGGTAGGTCAAACCATGCAAGGAGTAAAGAAGAGTAATTACTTCCTGATAGTATCTTCTTGCTTTCTGGAAAAGCACACTATAGGTTGTAAATAATCCCAAACAAATAATAATAGATAAAATAATTTTCAAAGCAAGGTGAGAGGTTTTTTTTGAAATATGGCAACCTTCAGAGAGGGGTTTTTTTGTTTTTTTTTAGAGTTTGGAGTTTTTTTCGTTCCTCCTTTATTTTTTTTTGCCCCTTTCACATGCTGATGAAGAACCAAAGTTGATCATAAGACTTCAGAAAAATAAGTTAGCATCTTAAACCCCTCCTCTATTCCAGAAGTTTGGAACAGCATCCACTCAAGAAACAGTGGAATGGAGTAGGAGTGGTCAGCCTGAAAAAAAACCCCAAACTTAAGAGAGGTTGTGATCTAACTTGTATTTTTTTTTAAGTTCAGTTGGTTGGTGATGCTTTACAGTTACATGATTGCAGAAAGAACCAAGTGGTTTTGAGTTACGACCGGTATATCTGAAATATGATACTGTAATAGCAAAATAAGCATAAACGCAGATATATAATGGAATTGTTTTGCTGTTTACCTAATTCTTAAACACCACCTATATGTATTCTGACTGAATAACAAGAAATTCCTTGGTTCTTTTGCAGATCGTTGCCGAGATGTTTTAGAGCAGCTGGTCATATCAAACAAAATCAAACAAGTAACATGGACTGTTTACTGATTGTTTATCGTGTACATGTGAGTGTAAAGTTTACAGATGGGAGAGCTCCTTCAGAAAACAAGCTCCTTGGAGAAATAGCTGGTGACTTTTGTACCACCAGATTGCTTCCCTCCCTGTTCCCACCAGAGGTCTCTGTCGCCATTCCAGTCCTTGCCTGTGAGTCTGGGCTTCCCCATTGTCTCTGCTTAGAGCCCTGTCTGTTGTTGCATAGCTGCTCGTACTTCGTTAAGAGGAAAGTTAAACTATAATTAATATTACACTGTCATCTCTTAGCCTCCTCTTGGAATATCAAATTTGGCAACTACTTACCATTTTTTAGCATCTTGGCTACATACATACAAATGCAATTTAAGTAAGTCCCCGTTCTGAGTTTGTAGGCTGAGAGGGTAGTTGCAACTAAAAGTACCAAGCTCAAACATAGTGTTAACACTTATGCAGAAGTGTCTGAAAAGCTGGGAATTTAATCTGAAAAAAGTCAGCAGGCAGAACTGGTGAATGGAGATGGCATTAACAGCAATGCAAATGTATTTTAAGTACTAACAGTCTCCTTTCACCATATACTTTTACTACGTCTAGAGGCAAAAACATAGGTACTTTTCTTTTGATGTTACTGATACTGCAGGTTTCTGGTTTTATTTACCTTCATGTACCTGCTGGATTTTTACACATTCAGAAGTACAGTCTGTGAATATGTAAACATAACATTGTTTTGAAGTTATTGTGACTTAACAAATTTCAGAATAGTAGTTATGACCAATAAAAGAAACTTGTATGTGGGAAAATGCTTATTTGCTCTGGCTTTTGCCCATATTCCTGCATGAAAATCCTTTTAGGGAACAAAACATTGGTCCTCATAAGCATAGCTGCGAGTGAAATAGGACCAAATTTAATGTCTGAGTACATGAATCTCAGGATGGTGGAGTTCAGGAAAGTACGTGTTCTGCTCTGTGCAGTTTATAATATCTCCAGTGGCCTCCCAGAAGCTGAAAATAAAACCATTTGTATATTGTTCAATTGCGGTCATATGGAAAAAAATATTTAGAAGCGTAGAATGAGTTTATTAGATGATGGAGCAGTGGTATCATCACAGTTATGTCATGTTCACTGGCTTTGATGAAATAGCGTGATTTCTAGTGAGACTTTTACAAATTCTACATTGAACTTTTAGAAAAGCTAGCAATTTTAGCATTCTACAGGGCAGACTGCATGCTATGTTGATATTCTGCATATGGAAGTAGCAGAGTTTGGCCAGGGAGGTCTTACATGGATCTGATGACACCTAGAAACCCATGAGTTGAGGCAGCCAAAAGGAATATTCTGTCTTCATAATTTAACACTTGTCATAGCCACATGTGTTTTAAGCATTGTAGAAATAAAAGTCTTCTACTAATTTAATTAAAGTTCAGGTCAAATTGCATGGAAGTTAATAATATAATATGTTGCATCCAGTAATATTAAGGGATATTATGATGTCTGACAATCTCCATTCTTTTGTTGATTATATAGCTTATGGAAGGGCAATTCCATCTAGAAAACTTGTTCAAGTGTAACTGAAAGCATAGTTTTCAAACTCCAGTGCCTAAATCTCTAATTCTTGTTGCATGTGGTACCATGGCTCAGCCCAGTAATGAATGTCTTCCTATGGTACCTATAGGTATAATTGCACCTGTGCAACCCATTCCTGGAAACAGAAATTGGTGTTGCTACATTAGCAAGTAGCATTTGAAAGCTTGCAAATTGCAGCAAATCAATCTTAGACCAGATAGAGGTCCAAGAACCTAAATAAGTTCGTGTTTTAGTCAACCAGATTTTATTCCCTTTTTGGGCTAGAGAGTAGTTTATTGTTTTGCCATGTGGAATGCCTGGTATCAGTCGGGGCCCATCAGTCCTTTAAACTCTTGGACATGAGTTGGCAATAAATTTGTTTTTCACTGTTTCTCATACTGATGTATCTAGCTGACTAGGCAGCAGCACTTACACGCTCAGTAATCATGTCAAATAAGTAAAGCATAAGGATCAGGCTGCCAGCCCTGGTTTCAGGAAGGGTGCCACAAAAAGAGTAAGTAGAATTGTAAGCTAACTCAAGTGGGAAGGGGCCTCGGATGGTTTCTAGTCTAACTTCCTGACCAAAGCAGGACCAGCTCAGAGGAGCTTAGTCAGGGCTTCATCCAAACAAGCCTTGAAAAACTGAAGATGAAAGAGCCTTCACAGCTTTTTGAGGCAACTTGTTTCGCTGCTTGACTGTATTAATGGTGGAAAAAAATTTCTTTCTGTCCTGTTTGACCCTATTTTGTTTCAACTTACACCCTTTCTCGCTGGAAGAGCTTGGCTGTCATCCTGACAATCTCCTCATAGGTATGAGCACGTTGCTGTTAGGTCCCTTGAAGCCTTCTCTTCTCCAAGCTGAATAACGCCAGTTCCCTCAGCCTGTCATTGTAAGACATGTTACTGTAACAGAGTGTGGTGGTGGTTGCCAGACTCTCATCCCAAGTGCTACATGCAGAAAGGAAATTATAAATGGACATAACGTAAAGCAGCTAAAGGTGGAAGATCACCAAAGTCTGTAACAGCAAAACACTTAAAAAAAATCTATCTGTGGGATAGTGCTACTGCTAACCTCACTGGAAAAGTTGTCCTTTTTCCTCCTGCTAATGTAGCCTTGGATTTGTCGTCTTGAAGGCAAATGCAGCTTACACTGTGTCCTTAAACATGCATGTAGATTTACCATGTTCTCCCATAGCCTCTTCTAAATGTGTAACTTAGTGGTGTATCCTCACCTTGTGCTTAAAAATCTGTACAACACTGCAATGAATTAACACTGCATTTCTAGGTTTAAAAATTTAATGCAAGTCCTGTTAAGGCCTTCCCTGCCAGAGCTTGAGTCAGCTTTCTTATGGATTTGTTACTAGCATAACTCCACTGAAATTTTTTTTGATTCGGGTTAAGTCGTGGTCATTTTTCACAAAAGTTTACACGCGTTGGGTGACATGGGAGAAGAACGTAATGTATGCACTTACTGCTTCATATTCTGTATTGTATGGATATTGTTATTGTAAATTGTTGGGTGAGCACTGCAGAATATTCACATACTGTTCTGAACATTAAAGTTTGTAAGACTTCCATTGGGATAGTGCTGAAAACTTGTTAAATTCTGTTTTATAACCGTGTACATCTGACTGTGCTTCTAAACCTCCTGTTTCATAAACACCAAGGTTTTCTGAGTACCACATGCTTTTTCACATTTATAGGCTTCTGCCACATCACCTGGTACATTGTTTTCCATTCTGCAATCAGTTCCCCATCACTGCCTGTTGAATAGTTAACTGCTAAAGGTGGCAGTTCCTGCACGACTGCTCTGAAAATAGTGTCTTGTTCAAATGGCTGCATTGACAGCCTCTCATCTGTGGATTGAGGTTTTTTTCTTTTTTTTTTTTCTCTGTAGAGGGTTCTTCCTTGACAGATGTAGCTAAGAACGATTCTGGAGCTTGTTGTTCAGCAAGTTATCCTCAAGAGAAGAGAAAAATAATTACATCTGGTTTTATTCTCTGTTTTTATTTGGTTACCTTCTGTTTAGAAGCATCACAGAAAGAAAGATTTCTTCATTCCTTACTTGCTTCTCATGATGATAGATTGCCTTTTATACCCCTGCAAAGTTAGGGAATGTACATCATTTGACCCTACTCACTAGGGAATAAAGTTACCCTATAGCTATTACTATTTAGTCACTTTCCACTTACTAAAAACGTCTACTTTGGCTAGTGTTGGAGAAGCATATTTTAAATTTCTGTGCAACTCCTAAATAATCACTGTGGCAGCTTCAAGGAAGAGTACATTTTTATTACAGAGGGGAAAGGGGAAATTCCAGTTAGTTACTTTGACATTCAGAAGAGATATCGAGAAAAAGAGCAAGGCACTTCAAGTTGAGCGTAGTATGAGCTAATAATCTAGTGGAGAATTTTATGAAGAACAGCAATAATTTTCTCTGTAAATAAGCTGCAAAAGTCCATGGAAGCAGTGCAGTAATCTTTCAGCCACTATCTTCTCCTTACAGCAGTCTGCTGGATGTCTAAAACATTTCACAATGGGTGTCAGAGAGCAAGATGTGAATATACCTGAAAAACATCAAGCATGCAAACTCTTGCAAAGACATGTAACTTGTCTTTGGATTTGCACTTCAGTGCAGGCCCCTTTGAATACACTTTGCATGCAGTTTTTTCCTTCAAATGGAGTGAAAGCCTCAGTGAGTATGACTGAAATGAGTACAGTGAAGGTACAGTAATTGCTTTGCATCAACAAATATGTTCCATGTTTAATTTCCATTTTACATACTTACAAAAAAAGCCAAGCCAGTGAGACAAAATTCATTAGAAAGCCAGCTTCAACAGTTTTCTAAGCTATTTGAGGGCTGGTAACTCCAGACAATACTTGATGTTAATCCATAGTTTTCTTGTCTAGTATACTCAGGAAGTGAATATTCTATAACTTTGTGCAATTGACTGCGAATGCTGTGGCTTAAAAACTGATGCCTGCCAGGGTCACCAATCAGCACTTCAGTTTGCTGTATCCTGATGCATTTCCTCAGCCAGTGATGCAGACCATCAGCAAGTTGTTCATCGTAAAACATATCTCCTAGAACAATGAGGTCCCAGTTGCCAGCATCTGAATTAATGATGTTCTTAATGGTGATGGGGAAGGGATTCAGGTGGTTCAGTTCACAGTTCAAGATCATTGCCATTCCTGCAACTGAAGAGAAGTCAAAGTGAAATTAAAGTTACATTTTATTATTCTGCTATTCAGCCCCATTACAAATTGCCTTCATGCATCTTTCAAGTTCACCTCTTAAATATTTTTGTTTATTCTATGTAGGGACTTCCACAGTTTTCATTATGGGTCAAAATCTGGCCTAAAGTGACAGAATTTTATTCTCATTGCACCCTGGCACAGGGAAGACCTGTTCCTGAATGGACGCCAGTGGAAACCAATCATGGAATCAAACCAGAATATCCAACTGACTTGTTCTATGGATATAATTCTTCCCTAACCAATGAATAATTAAATTATGAATAAACTGAATTCGTAAGTCAGTTATGGGAAAACAAATCCTGGAGGAAAAAGGCAAAATCTAGGCCCCATCATATGAAAGTGCAGGAAAATACTATCTATGGCCCTACAGAGAAGCCAACTTGCTGCCTGTGCTTGGAGTTCTCTTCCAAACCAGCTGTGATGGTGTATAGACAACACTCGAGAGAAACTTTGCTGTTTGTTCATTCAAAGGAACTATGGAGATATACTGAGTGCAGCCCAGCTTCTAATACTGCCAAAATCCATTCATCTTTCTAGCATTCTTAGAACTCCCTTTTGGAACCTGAATTTATCCCACATGGAGAAAAAAAAAAAGTCTGTGCTAAACGTGCTTTAAAAATTGCTAAATATCTTTACACAGAGGTGGAAAAAAAAAGACTTACTAGGGTCAATGTCATTAGCAAGGACTTGCGATGCACCACTCATCACAGCAGCTATTGCTGTTGCTCCACATCCACTTCCAAGATCCAAAACCGATCGTCCTTTAACAACGCGTGGATTATCTAAAATATACCTGAAAAGAAAAACTGTTAAAGCGATCACCAAGATTAGACAAACTTCTGAGTTTTACGTTACACTGCACAAGAATTTTTGTCATGCAGGTAATGAAGCATAGTATTTTAAAAACACAATTCCACGTGTTCAGCTGGTACACAGCTCCTTATTTGCCTGTGCTGATAGAAAAATCAAGAACTGTCAATTACTTCTCCCCCAGCCCCCAAACAAAAAGAAATCCAGCCAAATAAGAACTATTTCAGTCAGCTCCTTCTCTGACAGGTGATCTTATCTAATAAATGGGCACAAACTGTGAGGTGACTAAAATGCTTGGCATCAGAAACAGGAAAGTAAGGATTTGTAGAAATTAAAATACCTGACTGAAGAAACATAAAGATGTATTTGCAGTGAATATTGCACCTGTCAAAAGACAGGGCCTGCCCGCGGCCCTAAAACACTGCACATCCAACTGCTTGGAAGAAGAAGAATTTCTCTTCTTTCTTTTCCTGAGCCATGCAGACACAGATGCAAATTGTTCTAGTCTGCTTAATGTTGTTCCTGAGTAGCATCAAGAAAATGCGAACAGAGCAGCGGTGAGCAGAAAGAGTATCTCCATCTAGTTGGTTGACACCTGCCACAGGGAATCAGCAAGCAAAACCCTCTAGGCTGGAAATGGAGAAGAACTGACAGAAGGAAAGTTATTGTTAAACATTGCAAATCATGTAGCCATTACTGAGGGTTCAGAACTTTAACACCTGCCTTGAAATTCAATCTTCTGCACGGGGGAAGGCCCTAAGTGACGGGGGAAGAGCCTTAGGTGACACAAATTACTGCACATTGCCATAAATTTACTACCAATTGCCATAACTTCTGTTAAAGTAGAAACAGGAAAGGATTCTGCGTTTGTGTTGTCTTCTGTCATGGAGGGTGACGGCTGACTCTTCACTCAGGACTACTGGTAAGCACAGCTTTTGCGGGTGGGTTCCAATGCAGAGAACTGTAATGGAAACGTTAAGATGGGTGTAAATGGTGAACGGATGGATGGAAATGCCTGGGCCTAGAAGCACCAGCAGGAATGGCAAAAGGAGGCCTAATAAGAGTCTCAAGTGTCAATGGCACCTAGATCCCAGCACATCGGTATGCAGACTCCTAGGAGCCCTGACTGGGAGAACAAAATACAACCTACTCTCAAACGAACTAAAGAGGCCACAGCAGGAAGGTCAAAACCAGAACTGAAATTACAAAATACCCAGATCAGCAACTTAGGAAACACGAGGAGGACCTGACATCTCATGCCTCTTGTCCTACAAGTCATCACAGGGAAACCCACCAGACAGCTTGGACACGCACAACTTGGTGCTTCTGAGCATGTGGTTATGAATCCAATGAGCGAAGCTGTCTCAGTGTTAATGAAAATCACCTTCTCCTATGAGATCTGGCACCCAGCTTTGTTAACACTGTTACCACAATATTGCAGCATTATTTGCTACTTTGACTATCCACAGGTGATGTCTTTTCTGAGCGCAGCCAGGCAGGACATGGGTGCAGAGGCTCAGCAGCTCAGCTGTCTGGCAACGCTCCCCCTCAGGCCATCTTTCTCTGAGGACAGCCCGTAGTTACCCACAGGGGTGGGACCTCCACAGAAAGTGTTCCCTTTCCCCTTTCTAAGCTCTATGCTTAGATTCACAATGGCTTTCCAGCAGTAACTTGTGTAGAGCACCATCTGGCCTAAAGCTGCAAGTGCCTTGTTTCCAGCCGAGTGGTTCTCCAGTTACCGCTGATGATCCCGGTGACTCAGGAGAGCTGGAACCGGCTGTATCCCTTGGCACACACACAGTGCCTCACGCTGCTGTTGGAGACTGCCGTCTGCCATGCTGGGTTAACGAGGTATCCTGGGTTACACCAGGAGGAACGGCTTGAAATAGGAGACTCCTGATGTTGTGGCAATGCCAGCGGTGGAAGGAGCACAGTTACGGAAGCAACATGGTTTCATGCTCCCTTTTTTGTTTTCCAGATTATGCATCTGATTTCTGACATTCCTAATACATCATACGAGCCATAAACAATAAGTCAATAAAGTGCTGAAATGCTACACAATTATTATTGCTACCCAAATATCTGGGCATATTAATCATACGATAACAAAATGTAGAGATTACCTTACCTAATTTAATTACGGAGTGTTTAGGAGCACTCTCATCTATATGGCAGGCAAATCAACTCACAATTTAACTGTAAGGCTCATCTTTTTCCTGGTCAAATATGCCTTCTCATTTATGCTTTCTTGCAGAAAAACAGCAAAGCCCCAATTCAGATCCTTCCCTTTCATCTATGTGGGCAATGTCTGACAGCGGGTTTGTTGCTGTAACAATTATGAACTTTTTCTGCTGTTTGAAGTGAGACATTTGATTTTACAGAATAAAAGAACTCTTAACTAGTTCCTAGGAATCAGGAACATTAAAGACGTTTTGACACTAAGTGGCCCAAATCAAAATGTGGCTTCTGATGTGGCTAAAAGACAGCCACAAGGAGGCTTGACAGTAAGGCTGGTGAAATCCTAAATGAGGAGACTGATTCAGGCCAACCAAGTGCCTCAGCATAAACCTGCTTTTCTCAACAGACCAGACACACATCCGCACTCCTGTCTGTCTCCTACCAAAAAAACCCTCCATGTGTTAAGACAGGATAGCAATCCTCCTGTTTGGAGCGACAACGAGTGATAGAATTAAACACCTCGCTAGGTGTTCGTGGCAACTGCACAGCCCTTCCACAGATCCAAATTCAGCCTCATTATCAATATGTACATTGCCACTGAAGACAACAGATTTCAATTTAAGAGCCGTAAGTTATTCTATACACAGCAGGTGCTGAAACTTCACTGCCAGACAGCAGAGGTTGCTTGTCTCCTGTATAAGCAGAGAGGAGTATGGATAACGTGCTCTCGTACATGGCACAGACACATCACTAGCAATCACTAGAAGCAGAGCCAGGTCTGACATCCTGGCCCGCTGCAGACTGGACTTACCAACTTCGCTGATGCATACCTGGAGAGGGCTTGGCCTCCTGGCCAGTAAATTGCCCAGAAAGGGTCCCCGTAAGGCCACAGGTCAGGTTTTTCCCTCCAGAACTTGCAGCGAGGGGTGAGGAGGCGCAGTCGTATCTCTGGCGTGAGGTGCCCGCTGCTGGTGACCTCCGTGTTCTCCTCCAAAAATGCTCTCACCTCGGGGTCCAGAGACTTGCCAGCACTCCAATGGCAGCAGCACTTCCAACGCAGAGAGGGGACTCCCCTCCTGCTCCTCCAAGCCTTGGCAAAGCTGTTCTGCCTGCCCAAGAGTAGGAGACGCTTCCAGCCACGGAAGGCCATGCTTCCCCAGGGACAAACCCTCCCCAGGAGAGCTTGGAGCACAGTTTATCTGATGAGCACAGCAGGTGATGAGGCAGAAAGCTTGAAGCAAACTCACAGGATGTAGATTTTCTAGTGATGGATGACAATTCCTGCAAGGAGAACAATGTTACGTAAGTGATGTTTCTTCAGTGATTTCAAGGCTATGCATCACCAGGGCTTTAGGAAGAGGAGGTCAATGTGCTGTCGCGTGACCATGAATGCGTGCCTTGCCCCTGCCCAAAGGGCCTTGAAGTCTCAAAAAAGTGACATTTAAGGAAGAAGCTATCAAGAGACCCATTCAGGAGAGTGTTATAAGCATATCCCGTGAGAAACAACCAGTTAGCGGGACAGCTGATAGAGCTAAAAATTAAACGTGCGGCCTTTCAACATCTCCCTCCCTCTGCCTTGAAGATACACACACAGCAAGCTACTCCCATGTAAGGTTCTTCCACTGATTCTTAAGATTTTGCACTAGAACTCTGGCATTGAAGGGCCTATGGGCACAGTAGCGGTTATCAGTAGGTTGCTTGAGAGATGCTATTAATTGTAAGTTTTTAGTGGTGATGAGTCTTTTATATGAAAGCATCTCTTTAAAGTCAAGCAATTAAAGGATTTCCTCAAAAGAATTCCTTCTTTCTCCCTCAGATCCATCAGGCTGCCAGCTCCAAAATGAAAAAAACCAAAGAAACAAAAAAAAAATCCCCAAGAACTGATCTTAATGAGAATACTCCCCATTTGTTGCATTTCAGTCTGTATTTTAAAGGATCAGTTAGTCTTCTGGTGGCAATAGTCTCAGGTGGATGCTATCACTGTAGCCCACTCTCTGTGAAAAACTATAGAAACATGCTCCAAGCTGTCTGAAGAGAGAGAAACTGAATCCAACACATTAAAAAAAAATAATAAAAAAAAAAGTTATTAGAAGGTGAGACATTCAGACTAGATGAGCTCACACTCAAGGGCCTTCTGACACCACTCAAGGCCACTTTTCAGGTCACAAGCAGTGAAGAAAAGGGGAATGGAAGATTGATACATCAGAGTTTAGATCCATTTAAGAATCAGGAGAACAGAGAGTGGAGAGCCACAACACTCAACTGAGAGGCGAGTGAAGAAGAGCCTCTCAGCACTTCACCACCATCACCATCCTCTCCTCATCCACCATCTCTTGCAGACCCTGGGTCTGTCTTACGCCGATCCCGTGAGTATCCTTACCAAGCGATGGCCTGCAGAAAGAACAACCGGTTTCCTGCCTTCCTGCTCAGATCTCCCCCTTCATCCATCCTTTACCATTTTCCTATCTTTTTTCCTTCTTCATCTTGCTTTCTCATTTCTTTTCAATAACTTGGACTTACTTGCTTCAGGGCACAGTTTTCGAACCTCCCCCTAAACTGATGACCAGAGAAGGATTTAAGGCCTGTGCTTCCCCGACAGCAAGACTGCAAGTACCAACTGCGCTCTCTGTTTTCACAGCAGAACTGTGGCCAGCTTCGCCAGCTAGAGCTGCGCAGGTCATCCTTTAAAAAACTAGGAAAAAAGGGACGACGAGAAAAATATGCTACTAAAACAAATTCTTAACACTCTGTATTTCATTACTTCGGTTTTTCTTTATCTGTCTGTATCTTTAATAAAAGTTCATATGTGTTTAGTGGCATTTCTGCTGTGTGCTGGCCTCTTGCTTTAGGTACTGGGTTCAGTTTGATGGCTTTACTAAAGTGTTAAACCTTCCCTCCCAAAAACACTTTGCTATTAAGTCCGGTTAAGCCTTTGTTTAAATCACTGGCTAAAGGCTTTGGGTTTTTATTACAAATAAATACCTGTGACTGAACGTTTTGCCTTTTTCCACATTTAAGAATGCTATTCAGCAGAGTCGGAATATAATTAACGAATGCTTTCCTTCTTGAAGGCAGAGCTATATAATCCCCATCTGCCTAAGGGAAGCATGAAGTTAAATGAAATCAATCAGAGACATAAATCTTTGTCAGCTAGTGCTGTATGCTGGTTTGGTTTTTTTTCCCCATGAATTGCTGCAGATCAGCAGGGCTGAGGTATTTTGCGTTGCCTGTCACGACGGTTACTCTTCTCATATTAATTGTCGGCGGAGCAGTATCCGCCAAGAGCTCCGAATGCCGAGCCCAGCCGAAGGCTGTGGTGCAGGAAGGCGTCAGGACAGACATCCTTACACGTGATGCTCCCTGCCTTCCCTCCCACCGGGAATAAAATCAGTGGGCGAGCAGAACTTGACAAGGGGACAAACCCAAGCAAAATCCACCAAAAAAAAATATAAAATACATATATTCCTGTACCATTTAAGCTTTCCCCCCCCTCTCTTTTTAAAGCAGCAGGTGCCTTCGAAAGCATAACGGCGCCGGCCCCGCGTTTCCCACCGGCGGCAGGCAGGCCGACCCGCGGCCGAGGCTGCCCGTCTCAGGGAGGGTACCAAACAGCCCGCTGTCACCGGGCCCCGCGCCGAGCCAGGGGGACAGTCACCGCCTCTGCCACCCCGGCCTGGGCGCCCCTCCGCGAAGCGGCCGCCGGAGTGCGGGAGAGGGCTGGGGCAAGGCCGGCAGCGGGGACACCGACACCGCCTGGGCCGGGCCGGGCCGGGCCGTCCCACCCCGCGCAGGCCCGGCCGAGCCCAGCAGCTCCGGCCGCCGCTCCACCGGGCCTGGCCCGGCCGGGCCGCACCGCCCTCCGCCGGGGCGGGATCGGGGCCGAGACCGGGGAGCGCCCGTCCCACACCTACCTGCTGCTCCCGGCCGCGGCTTCCCTCCGCTGCGCTCCGCTGCGCCCCGCTGCGCGGGGGGCGGGCCGAG
>JAHREE010000261.1:2448039-2461684 GCA_033628505.1 Tringa tobata | reverse complement strand
AGGAAAAATTTCTTCACTGAAAGGCTTGTAAAATATTGGAAGAGACTGCCCGGGGAAGTGGTTGTCTTGCCATCCCTGGGGGTATTTAAAAGACAGGCAGACGTGGTGCTTAGTGACATGGTTTAGTGGTGGACTTGGCAGTGTTAGATTAATGGTTGGACTCAATGATCTTAAAGGTTCCTTCCAACCTAAATGATTCTATAAATTACTTTTTTGAAAGACTTACACCAATGCAAATTGGCCCCGTATTTTAAAATGGTAATAAAAATCCACATGGGAGAAGGAGTTATATATCCAAATTTGAGAGGAGTGAAAATCAGATCTTTTTTCCTTCCTGTGCACACCAGATCAAGACCACTGCCGAATGTGGCATGAGCTCACCAAGGTGTGCTGACCCCTCCGTGACAGCGACAGCTATTGAAGGTACTGACCAGCAGAAGACCGGCCAGCCTGTGCTCCAGTATCGTTTATGTCCCCCAGGTAAGCTGTACCTCTCTTTTCCCCTCTGCGTGTTTCTCTTCCCCGTGCTCTCCAGCCTCCCTGTGGGACAAAGTGTCCCAAATTTCAGATGCTGCGTTCTGAAAAGGCTCTCGTGTATTGCCTGAGGTGACGATTGTTAAGTCCTGGAGCACTTAGGGCGCTATGTTTTTAAAAATAAATCTGGTGATTACAGAGCCGAAACCTGGATTTGCCCAAATCTCTGAGGTTAGGAGGCCATCTAGTGATCTCCTGCCTTAGTACAATTTAAACGTGCTCCCCAGGGTGTGAAAGCTGCTTCTAAAGCAGGACCTTTTCTTTAAATGTGATCCCCAGTGTCCTGAGAGAAGGCGGCCCCTCCATTCTGGGCTGCAGAGAGACCAGGATGGAGGCGATGCACTGGAAGGAGGCCAGGAAGAAGCTGGTGTCCACCTGCCGTATGAAGGAGCCTGAAGTCCACAGACGTGTTAAGCTATAGAGGTACTCACGTGCCTTTTACTCTTGTCTGTATAGAACTGTAAAGTAGGACTCACCCTCAGCCTTTTTAGAAATTATTCCAGAAACTGATACAAAGGTGTGGACCTTTGTGATTGAGGCTCAGGAAGGACATTGTTTCTTGGAGCCTTTAGAGGAATCGTGAAGTTTCAAATGTCTTAAGTCTTTCAGTAGCTTTTGCTGGTCCTTTCCAAGGAGGAAGACATTGAAAACACTCATAACACCCAAAACTGTGCACAAAATGTGCAACTTAGGACACAGTTCTTTGTGCTCTCTAGATACTCACCACCATGCCAGGAATAAAGAACTTGGTAATGTAACAGGAAAACCATTATCAACATCAGCTCAGGATGCCATGTAAGATGTGGTAACAACTTTAAGCACACTGACAGGGGATGCTACACCTCTACCTTGCACGTTTTATTTTATGCCTCAAAAGCTTCTCAGAGAAATCTGAGATTTCACTTGGATCTTTAGCCTTTAGATTAGGTATTTTAACAAGTAACTTCTCAGGTCTAGTTTTTCTGAACTCCTGATGTATGGTATCACTCAGTAGCTATGTGATCCTCGCTAAAGTCACTGGTTAAATAAAAATACAGACCAACGTTGTGCTGAGGCAGTTAAAAAAAATGAAATGTTTTCCCTGGCTGCTCCCAGCTTAGGGATTGCTTCAGTGACAAAAAGGAGGGGTGAAGTCCTTGCTTCCCGGTAACGCTGGCTGGGATGTTAAAACCAGAAATCTACTCTTTCTTATTTAACTACAAAGATTTAATTATCAATGTATAGAGTCCTGGCATGACATAAGAAAGCTATCAATGATAGCTGTTGTCCTTCTTGTGGAAGTCTGCGTAAATCACTTCAGGCTTTCAGGAGATGCTCTGTGCTGCCTACTTCAGCAAAGTATCAAAGCTTGTCCCCTGTGAGAAAAAATGTTTCATTTCCAAAGGCTTTTTACTTTAGATGGTGACATCTTGAGAATTTCTGCTGTTCAAACGTATGCTATACTGTGCGGCCAACTACCCTAATCGCACTGGAGATTTGCTCCAAGGACAAGGACGTCTTTGATCACAACACAACATCGATTTGGTCTATCACGGAGGAGTGCAATGCTTGCAAAATGCAGCGGTCGAGTAGCCCACCAGGGAGTCCTGCGTGTCCAAGGGAATTAGAGGATTACTGCCTGATGATACAACTGCCCAAGTCTAGGGGGAAATCTTGTTTGAGACAATTAACAGCAAAGAAACAGAACTGCGCAAGGACAGAGAGAAGGGGAAGGCAGAGAGGAGCCACCTTCACGTTAACCAGTCCAAGACTCATGGATCTTCATAGCTACAAAGGTTAAACTCAAAGGAAGGCAGGCCAGGTGATCACCCAACTTCAACTTCATTCCTTCTCTTCCAGCTGTTACAGCCCCAATTTCCAAATTTATTGGTTTGTGGTGTTTTTTGTTGTGTTTTTTTTTTTTTTTTTTTTTCCAAGGCCAGCTGCCACAGTTTGCTGCGGTGAAAGGACCTCGGTGCAAATTCACAGAAGGGAAAATGGATGGATTCAGAGTGCTGCTGATTTGTAAAGAGCATCGCAACAACTCGATATCAACAGTCAGGGGTTTTGCACATCAGGATCAATTTGTGGTTTTCCAGAGGCCGTGGGAGCAAGTCATTATCAAAATGTAGCCGGTGTGTTAGCTTGCACCTAAGGTAAAATTAAAGATGAGAGCTCTGGCTAGGTGATGGAGAGACAATTCAGTTATTCTGTTGTGCCTTCAGCTACAATCCACACCTACTCATTTCTGAATCACGGTATGTCTTTTGCAGTTGAAGAATAGATAGCTGAGCAAAACAAATTCACACATTACCTGTAATATGTCCTGAAAGCATTAGATGTGTTTTTCACACGCTTGCCTTCCCCACTGCCTCACCAGCTGTATTAGGTCAGGTGCAGGAAGGAGCAGCAGCTGGCAGAGATGAAGGCATCAGGTACCTTCTGGCAGTGGATACCAGAAGGGGAATCTGCAAGGTGCAGTGCTTTTTTTTGGGGGAGGGTGGGGTGGGAGTGGAGGTCAAATGATGAAACGAGGAGAAGCTGTGTTAATCTGACCCTTGTGCTGCTGCAGATTGCGTCTTCCTGATGTGAGAAGTCCTGCAAGGGCCTTGATGGTAAGACCACCAAGGAGTTGAAAACTATTATCTCTGAGCTCATTCTTGATTTTTGTCTTTTGCCCACATGCACAATTAAAGCATGCTTGGCCTTGGCTGGCTGCTTGTGTTCATGCACAGTCAATCACAGGAGCTTTTTTGTAGCATAGAGGAAGACTGGAAAGAAACACACAGAGTCAGATGGTTTGTGCTTCCCTTTGGTGCCTTGTTTGGATACTTGTTTTGATGTTAAAACTAGAGGGTAGATATTTTCAAGCCCTGGTTTTGAGCAGCTGAAGTTTCCTTGACCTAGTGGGGCTCTGACTCCCATACATCTTTTACAGTAATGACAATTGGGCTATGAAGTTTCAGGTCCCAGCAACATTTTGTGACAATCACCTAGCATGAGTGAAACCTCACTGTGAAGGAAAATTAGACAGAAAGGAGTCCAGCCTGATGAACATATTTGTAGCTAATGAACGTGTCCAGAGATGCATCCTGTAAAAACAGATGCTCTGGTGGTTGTAGTTGTATAGCAAGAAGATTGCAGCACAGGCAGCAACCAAGAGGAAACAGCCACCACATTGGCACAGCCACTTTGAGGTGATACAACTACCCTGTACACTCAAAGAGCTGCTGGTGGTTGTGGGCAGTTTGCAGCGGGCTTTGTTCATGGCTCCCTTTGGTCTTCCAGAAACTGAACTGTCCCTGTTGTACTTCTTGTACTGTTGTGATGCTCCTGTGCTCATCTGTAATAACTCTCTGGATGCCAGTGTCCCATCTGGGGTGGCCAAGGATCTGGGGACACAGTAATCTGCAGAAAGATTTTTGTGTATCCCCACGTCCTGGGCCAGCTCTGGAGCCAACCCATGGTGGGACACAGCTGCAGGTGGAAGAAGCCTGTAAACAGAGCTAAGCAATGGCTGTACCTGGTGTCGCAGCATTTATTTGGGTTGGGTTTTTTTGTCGGTTTGGAGCTTTTTCTGTGCTTCCCTGCAAAGTCCTGAGGAAGGTGATGGAAGCTGAGTGAAAATGGGCAGCCAGAGAAAGGGGCTGCTTAACCCAGCCTGTCCAGTCTGGTCTCCAGACAACCTGTAGCTGCCTAATTTTTTTCTGAATGAAACGAAGACTTTCTCCATGTCCTCATCCCTCTTGACCTTCTATGATAGGAAAATCCATCCTGCCTGCCTGCCTGCCTTCCCATGGCTTTGTCCCATATCCCCTCCATGTCTGATGTACCAAGAGTGATACACAAGTCTCATGACTTCAGTATATTTATTAGACCTTAGCTTTTCCCAAACAGGCAGAAACAACCTCAAACAGCAGAGCTAAGCCAACATTTAGTCTGGAGGATGAGAATATGACCACAGGTTGGGGCCCTACGCAAGCGATGCTTCCCAAGCTCAGCTGTCTTTTTTGCCAGGTAGGCTGGATTCACTACCGCGTTTAAACCTATAACTAATTCCTTCTCTTTTCTCCAGGCAGGGAAATTGCTGCACCTTACTCCGGAAATAAAGCCTGAAGCCACAGTATGTTTGGTCATCTGATTTCAAGGATCATGCTAACAGCCATCGATGCCAGGGATAAGGTAAGCAAATCAAGTTTTCAAGGACCTGTATCAGTTTACAGCAGCTGGTTGATTTTGTAATTCAAATTTCTTAGTTTCCCACTGGTGCTCAGAGCTTGGCACCAACTGAACTCTTCTTTTTGCCTTCCACACGGTAGTCTGTCAAACATCTGGACTCTTCTAGGGACCTGGAGACAGAAAATGCTGGAGATCTGAGACACATAAGACAGACAGGTGGTGCTTACTCTCTAGAGCTCCTAGAGGAAGCCATTTGCCAAGGACCTGATACAATATGCCTCCTCTTTTGGCTGATGTTTGTGATTGCAACCTGGGAGGGTTTCAGGGTCCTCAAGCAATTTATTTGTGAGTCAGGGTCATGCTATGTCAGAGCCTCTGCTCCTCACTATTTTGCACTAGTATCCAGACAACATGGAAAAAAAGTGATATCCCTGCAAGGATGCCCAGAGGAATGGAAACACAGCTCTCCTGCAACACCATTCAGCTCCCTCACGTGATGAACAGGCTGGAGTTTAAGTTCAGTGTCACCAAGGACAGAATAGTTACTATATATGCACATGGAGCCATGGGAAGGTCACAAGGGGCTGGAAAAGGACTTAGTCTTTGGATCTCTTATTAATTTTCAGTCGTATCCTAAAAGTATTTTGTTCCACTGGCTTGCCCATCCGTACTTACACAGCATACCCTCCACAGGAGTGTTTGACACGCCTCTTCTTTAGGATACAGGCTACTCTCTGTCATTTTTGCATCAACAGGTTTCACACACACACACACACACACACACGAACAGATCCATGGGGTTTTCTTACAGAGCAACTTTAACATTAGCTCGTACATAATGTCTTTGTGCGTTTCAAGCATCTCCAAGCTTGGAGCATTGGCAGCACACCGTAACTTCCTTCGCGGCAGCAGAGGACATGGTGCAGCAACACCCCGCATAGCTCAGTGGGAGTGGGCTCACTTCCAGCCCTGGAATCTATTACCTGCAGGGCTGGGAAGGCTGAAGGCAGAGCTGCTTGGATGCCTCCTTGTCACAGCCCCAGGGCTCTGAGTAGTGAAGGTAGCCTGAGAGACCCCCAACCCTGCCCTGTGTGATCTCACGCCTCGGGGTTCATCAGCCAAGGCATCAGACTTCACGCAAGCAGCTGCATCCAGCTCGAGTGGAAGCAGCAGTGTCGCTGTGGCCCTGCAGCACAGCTCTTTAGCTGCACCACTGTGAACCAGTTCTGGGGGAGCCAGGGCAGGAGCGTCTGCAGGCAGGCTAATGCTCGGTCTGGATAGGTGGCCCAAGGATAACAGAGCAGACAGGCTCTGTCATCTTCCAAACAAGACACGAAGCGCTTCCCCCTGAAAAAATCAGCACATCTTGGCTGCTCTAGCGACACCACAGCAGGGCTGGTCTCCAGCTCCCAGCAGTCCTGCCCTGCTTGTCCATGAGCCCCACCAAGCCATCTCGGGGCTGTTTTCCCAAGCTGGTTCCCCTCACTGGGCCTGATCCTGGCCCCCACCCATGGGCTGACACCGGAGTCAGAGCAGATGGACACACTGACAGTGCCTGACACCAAAGACCACTGCTGCTCTCTTGCCTTTACCCCTGCCTGGTAGTGCTGAGCACCAGGAAGCTCTGACTGAACCTGGGAAATACTGTTTACTGGGATTGCTCAGTAATAGTCCAAGTGTTTTTTCCTGGAAGGAGGTACTGAGTGAGTCCTTTGACACATCAGACAGTGTCAAATGCTCCCACCTCCAAAGGATGTGCCTGATGGGAACTGCTGGAATTGCTCAGCATGGATCCAGGCTTCAATAAGTTGTGGCTATTGGTTTGCAAGGAAGTCACCAAGAAACATGATCCTCAAGGAGAAGCGAATCACTTTGATCTCTGTCCTTCTGTTTGATGTGAGCTCAGAGCTGATTTCCAGTATTTCTAAGCTAAAGCAGGAGTGTAGTAAGCCAATGCAGAAAAGCTACAATCTCACTGTCGCACGCAGCAAGTCTCCTAAGCAGTAGGTACTTCAAAGCAATGTGTTGCTACCAGGTATGAAGAATAAGGGGCAGAGGTATGGCTGAACCTATGGACATAAATGTTTTAGCCTTCCGCTAAAAACACCGGTAGGGAAATTGAAAGTGGCCCTTTAGTGCTCTGATTAGCAAGCACTGCTCTTAAATTAATAATTGCTGCAATGAAGTGAACGCATATTATAACAGAGCACGCAGCAAAGCAGCAGTCCTTGCTAAATGACAACACAATTCACAATGCATATTCATTGCAGGAAATACTTTCCATCTGTCCTTGATCTTACGTTGTATATTGGCTATGGATTCGGTGGATTTGGATTTCTTTAGCAGGCCCTTGGGCTTTCAAGTGTGCTAGGATGCATTGTAATGTAGATGCAGGGTGTCTGGCACTTCTTACTGAATAAGGCTTCAAAGGGAAGTGGGGAAATTGAAATTGGGGAAGTTGAAATCAGACTCTAATTACATTTGTACAGAGGCCAAAGGCACTTTGACAAAGAGCTTACCTGCTGTTCACGGATGGATTTTGTCCAGAGTGCAGGAAAACACAGGGCTGGTCCGTGCTCCCATTGGTACCTCCAGACATGGGATTGCCTGATTTTTTTGAAACCAAGATACAGGAAACCAGTATTGGTGACCAGGCTTTGAACACAACGCCATTAACTCAGGTAGATGTGCCAGCTTGAATGCATCTTCTCTGGAAGCTTTCCCAGTGCCAGAGCTCAGCTAACTGGGAGCACAGCCCCCTGGCACAGCTGTGCCCCAACCCTTGTCACCGCAGGCGATACCGCTGCGGGCGCGTGGTCCGAGCAGCCAGCCAGGATCCCCTCCTTCCCACAGCACGTACCTATGAAGCTCTCGTGTTTTTTAAAAAAGAGGTCAGAACCCTTTCCTCACGCTTTATGGGGGCAGGTATATCATATTCCAAGACTCTTACCTCCTCGGGTCTTTCCCAAGCGGAGAGGCCGTGAGGTGCTGGGGCCCTGGAGCACTGAAAAGGGAGGAATCTGAGTTTAGAGGCAGGGGAAACGAACACCCTCAGCAGCGAGCAAAAATGATTTCAAAAGGAAGAGCAGCGGTTTGGTGTCTACACCGAATACCCAGCTGGTGTGAAAGGCATCTGTCAGCAGGCGACGGCGTTGGGACGCGTGGGCTGGGAGGACTCGGCGTCGGGGCCGCTGTCTGCACGGAGGTGCTTCTGCCTCCCCGTGCGACGCCACTGAGACCGGCTTTGGGAACAATAGAGCTTTGTGCCTAGCAGATGTTGGGGCAGAGGAGAAGCTACACTTGCTGGCTTTTCCTGGGGGCAGTTGAAGGACAGGGGGTGAGCTGACCCGATTTCCAGGAGGCTGGTGCTTCCGCAAGAAGCGATTTGGCCAAGGTCATGCCGTGAGGGAGTGATGCCATCAGAGAGGGGTGGAAATGTCCGTGTGGCTGCTTTAGCTTGATGCTCCCGGCACAACACCTCCGTTAGTGCGTGACACGCTAGTGATTTATCCAAGCAGGGTACTTTGCTGATTAGGTTTTTATCTCGGCAGCGGCTGGAACAGTTTGTGCGTCTTCTACAAGCCCAGAGCAGGCGGCGTGCCTCACTCGGAGCCAGACGTGGTCTTTGACCTCTGGCTCTTGGCACTGATTCATACGGAAGGTAATGGCTGCGTACGATCCTTCTCTTGAATTCCTGTGGAGGGAAGAAAAGCCCACTTGGTCGGTCGCTCAGCAGGAGGAGGTGCATCTCCCAAGTTCAGTATAAAATCAAAGACAGAAGTGGAGTGAAACGGCAGCAGTCACCACAGACTTTCACCATTCTGTGCCACTGAATACGTGGAGAGGAAAGGGCAGGGTGGTGAAGGCCACAAACCCCCGGAAATTGGGCATCGTGACTTGCCCGGGAGTCATTTCTGAGGTGATGTTCAAAGTCCGTGTAGCCTATCTCCCTGGGATGTCCTTGCCACTTCTCCCCTGGGATCTGAAGCCCTGAGGAGGCTGATTCAGGCTGGGAAGGGAGGTTTGAAGCATGGGAGAAGAGGCTAGCCATGAAGAGGAGGTGCCTCCTCAGCAGAGGGTTGAGCTGCGTGTTGTGAAGCTTGGCTTGCAGCACAGTGACCACGCAAATGAGGACAGGCATCATATTCCCATCTTTGCCCGTTGTCATGATTTGGGCTGGACTGGCCACTGAACCATCAACCAGGCCACCCACCCGTGTTGTAGGATAAGTTTTGGGATGATGAACTGGATGTGTTCACCAAGGAGGCAGACACGGGCACAGATTTTTTTCGTGAAGGAAGCAGCAGGCAATGAGCTACAATAGGGGATTAGATATTTGAAACCTTTAAATTTTAAATGACAGAAGTTTCACATATCCTATGGCAGAGATGCAGGAAAGAAGTCATCTTTACTTTCTTATCTATAATTCTGCTGTATGAATAATAATTACACAATGTGACAGAGGAAAGCCGTATGCTTTTATTCAAGCTTAATCTTTATAGATATGAGGCCAGTACAGAAGCTGAGCTACTTGCTTTAATGGTATTATAATTTGATTTAATATTAGAATATGTGCCTGCAGTATCTGCTTTCTAAGCAGCGGTGAACGGTGCTGGAAGAAATGTTCTTTGCTTTATGCCTTATGGCTAGTGATCTGGTTTATTTGGTTTAAAACCCTAAGGCAGCCACTACCTTTCCAATGCTTTAAGTAGTCTTCTTGCAGAAACTCAGAGAATAAAAATTGCTTTCTTTATGAACCTTGCTACAAAATCTTCTTCTGCTGTTGTTTTTCTTCTCACTTCTGCTATATGCTCTTCTCCGCTTTGGGCCAGGATGACTTCAATTTCAGTCTTACAGTCCATCCTCATCCCGTTCCCTTCAGCTGACTATTCACACTTAGCTTCTTGTGAAGTAGCTCCGTGAACTGCTCAACTGAAAGAAAGGCAGAAGTCAAAAACTGTTCTTGTGAGCGTTGCAAACATTTGTATTGCATCTTAGTTGTTTTCCCTCTCTTCCACCCTACAGGGTCTCATGACTCCATAAATATCAGAGCGAAACAGGAGAGGCTTTGAATGGAAAATCAATGTGGCTTGGCAGCTGGTGAAAGATCTTCTACAGGGAACTGTAGCGCTGTATGAAGGAGTTGAGGAATCCATCAGCAGCAGCGTGATTTCTAATTCATTGAAGATGCTGAAGAAAATAAAAAGTGAAGCAACAGCATCACAGCAAGGAGAAGGGATATAACCTTTAAATAGCAGGCTTTTTCCACCTCTCTAAAGCATCGGGCATTGCTTCCTTGCAGAAGTAGGACAAAGAGCTTGATGGGCCTGTAGTCTGATCTTTTATGGCAGATCCTAAGGGCAGTGGGGGCTGACACGCTTGTTAGCATTTGACCCAGTTTAAACCAACAGGTTCAGAGAAATAAAGATTTGCTGAGAGGTTAAGGAGAGGGAAAGCTGAACCAACCTGATATTGAGGGAAATGTTCACTGCAACTGAAGAGACAAGTAACCAAGGAAGGAGAACAAACCCACTGAGCCCCAAAGCCTTCCCTTGCTGTGTTACACCACTGGCAATCCAGCTGGTGATGGGACAAAGCTGCTGCCACAGGAGAGCAGATCAAAGTGAAAGGTCCCGGGCAGATCTGCTCTATGCCAGGAAGTTTTGGGGTTTTATTGTGTTTTGGGCTTTTTTTGTGCTCATCCTAGTCAGAAATTCTTTATCCTACCTTATCCCTGTTCCTTGGAGGAACACGTTAAGAAGCTCCTAGTGCTCTGACGCTGCTTTGTGCTTTGCTGTGCCAGGGACAAGCCTTATCTCCCTAGGATTATTGATAATATGCTTTGAATAGGGGACATCCAGCCCATCCATGTCCCTTGTGGAGCTTTAACACCCTTTGTTGGTGAAAGGAAAAAATACTCATAATCCCACCCAGTTACCTCTGATCATCCCAGATGTGCCTCATGGTACAATCCTACCAGTCCCTGCCTCTTCCCAGGCTGTAAAAATGCTTTTTCCATGGCATTTGGCTGATTAGTGAGTTTGTGAAGCAGTTCATGATGCTCTGGGGCCTCATCTTCATTATCTTCTCACTAGTGCAAGAAGTTTCACAACCCCTTTGTGGACCTGCCTGCGATGGCTGTGAAATTTAAGCAAACGATATTACAAGTAAAGCAGAAGTGTTTGGTCTGACTCCGGAGCAGGGCAGCCCCTCTAGAGAGGCACTGGTGACCAGTGCAGAGTGGCTTTGGATGGGTGAAAGACAATCAAGATGCCTAGATCCTGGAAAAAAAGTAGTGAAAAAAATGTCCGTGTGGAGAAAAGGCAGTTATGGATATGGAGGGAAGACCTCGGTGCTTTCCTGCGCTGTCCATCATAAAGTAGTGTGCATCAGGTGATGGCACGTGACACAGAGAGGTGCCAACGCGCTTCGCTTCCACGCCTGAGGTGGGAAGACTTCATGGCACAGCAGAGTATGGGGTGTGAACAAAGAGCTCCTGGGTGCTGGAGGCCAACACAGCTCAGCCGACTCTGCCCTGCTCTGCAGGCTTGCTCCAAAGGCTCTGCCATCTTCTCCTGGGAGCTGTTGTTCATACCCAGATAGAAGAAGAAAATGGCTTACAATGGACTTGGTGGTGTTCCTACCCATTTTGCGCTGACGTAAATGTAGCTGAAGAGTGAAAGAAGGCAACAAATGAAAAATTAACTGTAAATGGGTATCTAGTCCACCTCCTGGAGCGGAGGAAAGTATTGCCATTGGGCAGGAAGAAAAGGGTCTCCATGTAACTAAAATCCCGCAGCTGAGCTCGGAAATTTTAAATGATAATTGATGTTGTTTTCCAGTGAGCTAACTTTCAAGCCAAACAGTAACAAAGTTACTGTTGGCTTTGGATGAGAGCCAAGATGCAGGTAAAAAAACCATCAGAGTGAAGAAGAGCTACACAAAGGCAGCATGCAGTGTCTCCAGCTAGAGCAGCTTGGAGGGAAAGAGTGGAACAATTTAGATGGAGGGATTTAGATATGAAAAAATCCAGGCCTAGGGACATAGTGTGACTTACCAGAGCCCAGACACACTTGGTACAGCCAGGTCTGCTGGCACTGCAAAGAATGTGAGTGGCCTCATTGGGATGATCTTTGTGCCTGGAAGATCAGTTGTCTTAGAAGAAGAAATCACTGCCCCCGTGAAACACCAACAAGAGTCTCTGTGGGAGCTGTATGTAGAGGAGTGGGAGCTCAACCTCGCAGCTACTCCAGAAAGAGGAGTGAGTTTATTAGGTTTTTGTACTTGCAATCTCATGTGTTGTGCTTTAGCCCCTTGTGCAACGCTATACGTATTACTGATTTTATTGAGATTGAGGTGTCTGTGCACTGAACTTTATTCAAGCAAAAAATGCTGTCCTGTACAGAAGACAGCTAAGCCATAGCAGTCTAGAACCATCGGGTGGCCAAGGAAAAAAGGTCACGACTGTTGTGTTAAATTTGGGGTTAATTTTAGAAGCAGTCCTAACTGATACATTCTTTAGAGAGGGTGGTGACGCCTCTATCTTGGACTGTCTGGAGACACCCATGCCATCAGGCCTCCAAAAGAGAAGCCTACAGCAAGGGAACAAGATGGTGCTTCTCCATAGTAGGAGCAATTAGTTTTGAATGAGCCTGGGAGGCTGACGTAACTCTTATCATCTGACCTAGAGCTGAATAAGCAAATAGATACAAGTTAATAAACAAACCAAACCAAATAAAACAAACATAGCTCTCAGTGCAAAGTCGAGAAAATAACTGGTTCCCTGGCAAATTCTTACGTGGATCTAGCAAGGTTCAGCTTGTTATACCGAGTACCGCAGCCACCAGAATTGGTGATTGTGATAGAGGACTCATCTTTTTTTTTTCTGGGATATTGGGGAGAGGGGAAATTGGTTTAGCTCTTGTCTACTTTTCACAGAGCACTACAGGAAGCCGGGAAGTAAAAAGGCATAAAACTTGTTGGTTCAAAGGGAAGAAGAGAAGGATATGCTGATCTAGGTTGCCTCCAGGTGGGAAGGAACAGTTATTTTACATATCTCCATAGAATGACACGTGCTGGCTGAAATATCAAGTTTCTTGCAGGCATTTCCTTATCAAAGGCGCTTGTCGAGTAAGGACAAACACAAATCATGTAGCATAAATCATAGAAAGAAAAAATGCAGCTCATACTGCTGAGAGAGAACTGAAAGAGGTCGTTAACAGTCCACAGTAACAAAGGATGAGGCTGTAATTACTACAGGCTGCACGGACCACGGAAACAGATGACCACAGGACGAAAGGGTATATTGAATCCCGCAAACAATGTCCTAAAATATACAGAGTTATCCGACGTGAGCAGGGATCTGTCTCATCGCTTTGGAGAAGAAAACCTCGAAACTTCAAAAGACCCGTCTCTGTCCCTTTAAAAAGCCGGCGCCACTCCCGAGCGCAGCTGCCGGTACTTCGGCGTCGGGTAATAATAATGGGTGGGTTTATAGAAACGGGGATAAAACAATGCAGCCTTCTTCGCGGCAGAAGGGTCACCGGATCTTAAATAAACCGGGAACGAAGCGACCTTTTCTTTTTCGCCTTGAGAGGGAGGGCAGGGAGCGAATGGCTCTCCCCCCTGGAAGGGAAGGTGGAAGGGCTGCCGTCCATCGCGGGGATGGGGACCACACAAAAGGCATCCGACAACCCCCCCCCTCCGTCAGGGGAGCCCCACCGGGCTGTTGCGGGGGGGGAGAAAGGGGAATGTTGTTGTTCCAGAGGAAAATCCCATTTCCCCCAGCGGGATTCCCGCAGGAAACGCTGAGGGATGCTCGGCCCGTTCTGGCTGCTGCTCCTTCCGAGCCGCCCGGTGGCGACATCCCACCCCCACCCCCCTTTTCTTTTTTATTTTTTTTAAATTTTATTTCAATAAAAGCCGATCTTCCCCTACTCACACCTGGGCGGGG
>JAHREE010000261.1:2342926-2447731 GCA_033628505.1 Tringa tobata | reverse complement strand
TGGCTGGAGTTGAGGGCAGCTGTAGCTGTCGTGGTGGGCACCTCAGCCTGGCAAGGGGATCCTGGCGAGGTCTCCACCGCTATTGCATCAGGAAGTACGGCGCCTTCTGGTTGTGTAAGAGAAAGTCTTGATGATCCACAGCACCGTAGGTCGATGTCCCCTGGTCGAAGTTCATATTTTTGTCACCTGGAAAAGGGATGGGTACACGCACGTGATGTTCCGTGGGGCTTTGTCATAAGATGGGGTACCGAAATCCTTCCCCTTTGCAGTGAGCACGCAGTGGAGGTAGCTCCAGGATCTCCAAATTGAAGCACGAGCCAAATGTGCTTTCATCTCTGTTTGCTTTTCCACACGTGCTGGTGACCGCAATTGTACGTTTTCAGTTTTGCTGCTTTTAGTAGAAAACTCCTGGCTCGGGAGCCCTCTCCCAGCTGATGGCATGCAGGGTCTGATTTGCATAGTATGACCTATGGGGGGTTTCAGCTGCTTAAACTTCGAGTCATCTCCAGCTCTTCTATCTGAAAACAAACTATTTTTAAAGCGGTGTTGGCTGGCGAGCTGTGCCTCCCCTGACGAGTACCCGGACTTTAAAACTTGTCTTTTGCTGATTTCCGCTCTGTTTCGCGGCGAGATGCGCAGGCGTGTTCTGGGGGGGGGCACTGCTCAAGGACAGGCTGAGCGCGGTGGCTTCGTGCAGTGGAGTGGCTTGGCGACAGGGCTCCTCTTTTAGGAGGTCATTTTTGGTCATTCAGTAGGTTTAGCCGAACTGCTTCAAGCAACACTAAGAAGATTTCAAAGCTAAAGGAAGTCTCCCTCTTCGTTTTTCAGTAAAAGAAAGACATTTCGGCACGTCTGGGGGATGCCTGTTTGTAAAATGTAATGAAACGGGGAGTAATTTCAAAGAGAAATTGCCACAAGTAGTTGTTTTTATAGCAAGTGTGGCTTCTTTTTTTTATTATTTTCTCCTTCCCCTCAATCCAGCCACTGGGGAATAGCAAGTAGAAATATCTTTGTAACCGATTTAAAGTAGGCAAGGTCCAGCAGCGTGGCCTGAACGTAGAAAGAATTTTGGTCGTGCCAAATTGGGAAGCATTCTCAATGCCGAGGAGGGGTGGGCTGTGGTAGAGGAAGAAGTGGAGGAACAAAATACGATGGGACTTAATGTTGCCACTGAGCAATGTTGTATTTTTAGGGACTCGTGACAGGAGCTCTGTGCTATCAGCTGGGAGCTCAGTGGTTGACAATGTTAGGGAGGAACAGGGAGTGCTGTGAGCCACAAATACAATGCAGCCGTGGAAGAATTAACTCTGGTTTTAGATGTAGCTGGGAAAACATTTCTGTTAAAGCTCGGGGAGTGTTAATGCCACCGTAGGCAGGCAGTAGCGAGAACCCATCTAGAAATTTGCGTTACAGGTTTCAAAAACCGAGCTACTAGGGTTGAATTCATTAGTGGAATAGGTGGGGAGAAAGACACTTGAGGGAACAGAAAGTCTATTGTATCACAGGAAACCCACAAATGAAGGGTATTTCTTTCTGAAAATGCTCTTACAGCATTTTGTAGAAAGAAATGATCCTGCTCTTTCAGTATTGAATGATGTAGCTTTTGATAGCTTTCCATCTTGCTAGCCTTGTGCTTAAGGAGGCTGTTGAGGGAAGTCACGGCGTCAATGAGAAGTTGCCGTGACTTAAGCTGCCACAGGGATCATCCCCAATTTAGCAAAAAAGTAATTAAGAACCTGCTTATCTCCAAACCTGTGAGTCCCTTAGCAGGTAGGGTACACAAGGCGCCGTGCTCGGGCGAGGTCGGGCCGAATGGAGCTATTGTAGAGCTGAGCGTGAGGAGACAAGAGGAATTCCAAGGCTCCAAGAAGCTCCTCTGCTGCCCTTCAAGGCTCCAGGGCCTCTCCTCTGAATGGAGCAGCTGAAGTTACAAATCCTCGAGGGATTTTCAGCTTCCAGATGGACTCGCTGGTGATCAGCTGAGGCACAGACACCTCGCCGAGGCACGTGGCACGCTGAGGGGCTGCCGGTGGGTCGGCTCCGGCGTCATCTGGAGCTCCCTGACCTGCACCCTCCCTTCGCTGGGGACAGCCTGCCCCTCACCCCGCTGCAAGGGCTTTCCTTGCCTGATGATTTAAGCCCAAAACACCTTACTGCACAAACCCTCTGCAGTAAAAAAAAAAACCCAACACCAAACCCAAACAAAAAAAGCCCCCAAACACCCCAAAACCCACTGAAACAATGAAAAACCACACCAAAAGAACCCCTTACCTAATGCGTCAGGGATGAAGTGAAATGTTTCGATGATGCACTTGGAAGCAGGGTGAAGAACTACTTCTTTAATTCTTATTAGAGGGTTGTTAGGTCTGTTTGCAAAATGAAATCAAATCAAGATTTTTAAAGTTGTATACAGTCTTGTGCTGCTAGGGAGGAGTGACTTGCTTTGTAGTTCTTGTTCCTGTGGATGCTCAGTGCTTAAAATAAATTCAGTACCTGAGAGTTTTGCACCATGCAAATAGATCACTTTGCTTTTTGGGTGGGGTTCTTTTTTTTTCTTTTGCATGTTTGCTGTTTTCTGGTACAGATTTTCTTAATTTTATTTATTTATTTTTTTTTATTTAATTAGGAAATTGGTCCACAGCTGGGTTTTCAAAATGATTCATTTTGGATTAAGTGAATTAATTTGGAAAAGTAAAAAGCTGTTTAGCTATTGCTTAACGTGGTAGTGTATCCAGGCGTGCAGCAAAGTAGTGGATGGATGATAATGCTGTCAAAACACTGGTGACAGAGCTCTCAGTAAGGATGGGAGGGAAAAAAAGAATCTGTCTAGGGACTCAAGGGAGGAAACCATCTAAGGATTTCTTGGCACTTCATAGTTGGAGCGCTGAGGAAAGAAAAGCAGTGTATTTGATGTGAAATATCTTGAAAAGCATGAAAATTTCAGTATTGGTTTCTGTGCCCTGTTGAACTGCACTAAAATAGGATGACGGGAGCTTTTCTGTCCTGTTCGGGGCTAATGGAAAATACATTTCAGTTCAATTTCATCTTCATGCCCACTTCTTTCAGGTAAAGCCATTCTGAAACTATCAGCCCTGGGATTGCATGTGCTTAAATGATCTCATTATAGTAAATATTTAACATTACGTTAAACAAAACCCCCTAATTGTTCATTAATTTTTTTCTATTACAGATGTAGTCATACTCTATGAACTTTATAAGTGTGTGTGTGCAAGGCACGAGATTTTTCTGGCTGTAGCAGCTTTTACATCTTGCTTTGAGAGCATGTTCAATTTTGTAGTATCTTGTTACAGTGTCACAAACTACAATTCAGAAAAATTCAGAATACATATGACTCAATTAAAAAGAACTTTTCACTGGGGAAGTAATTTAGTGCTCAGGAGGAAAGTAGAGAGGGAGTTAGGGATGGGTCTTTTGTTCCCAAGTAGAGGGACTGGTCTGTGCTCCATTGAGGATGCTGTTGCTGGAGTGGTTTGGAGGGAGAGAGGAGCCAGCACAGGAACTGGGACCTGAAGGACCATGTTGGATAATGCCTTCTGCATCTCAGGATGTGAATATTGGCAGAGTTGTGATAGCCCCCTTGCTGTGTGAAATGAAAAGTTTTATAGCTTTTTTTTTTCCACACATAAACCATAAAATACTACCTGAAGACTATGCTTATAGTGAGGAGTCGTTCTAGTTATTGTGTCTTGTATAGCAACGCATTTTGCACTGTCTAGTTCTGGCTGTTGTGTAAAGATTCCCTGTCTTATTGTCCTGGTTCAGTCTATACTTTAAAGCCATAGAAAGCTTAATTAGTCTACTTTTTAAGACAGAATTTTTTATTTTTATTTCTTTATGACCACCAAAGCTGAGAGTGCTTACTGGTCACGCTCATTTGAAACGTTGAGTGTCTTGGGGAAAATAAATATACTTCTACCTCATGCTGTTTCCCTACAAATACAATAGAATCACAGAATGGTTTGGGGTGGAGGGGACCTTAAAGGTCAAAAACTCCCCTGCCATGGGCAGGGACACCTCTCGCTAGACCTGGTTGCTTAAAGCCCCATCCAGCCTGGTCTTGAACACTTCCAGGGATGGGGCATCCACACCCTCACAGGGCAACCTGTTCCAGTGTCTCACCACCCTCTCAGTAAAGAATTTCTTCCTAATATCTAAATCTCCCCTCTTTCAGTTTAAAACCGTTACCCCTCATCCTATCACTGCACTCCCTGACAAAGAGTCCCTCCCCATCTCTCCTGTAGCCCCTTTCAGGTACTGGAAAGGGCTGTAAGGTCTCCCCGGAGCCTTCTCTTCTCCAGGCTGAACAACCCCAACTCTCTCAGCCTGTCTTCATAGGAGAGGTGCTCCAGCCCTCTGATCATCTTTGCGACCTTCCTCTGGACTCACTTCAACAGGTCCATGTCCTTATGTTGGATATCCGGACATTGGATAATATAATCCAGATATTGGTAATTCATTTCCCCCCAGTGGAATGTTGCTTCAGTTCATAGCATTGAAAACCAAGCAGGGTGTGCTGCAGTCTGGCTAACAGTGCTTCTTATCTAGTAGGTTCTTATTTTTTTTAGAAAGCTAAAAGACTTTTCCATCGCTGTGTGAGATTGGCACCTTCGTGCTCACACCTTGCGGAGTCTCCTCGCAGCCTGCATGGTTATCCGTCGTGCTTCCTTCATGCCAAGTCACCCTGCAGTGCCAGAGAACCTGGTGGCATTACTACAGTGATACAACTTCTCGTGTACGTGCCTTTTCTGAAAATCAGTAATTGGGCTTTTTCCTAGTTTACTGGAAATACGCTGCAAAATTTCCCTAGGCAAAGGAATATCTAAACAGTTGCGGTTCTTCTTCATGACTTACCCAGTTGCCACAAATGAGAAGTGGGCTACAGGAGCTTTGCTTTTCATTTTTAAGTAGAGTCCAGAGTTGCACAAAGCATTTTTTGGAGGGATTGGCCAGGTTAAGTAACCTGGACATGGAAGACAGTCATACAGATAGAGGAGAAGATGGCTTACGCCATGCAACTTAACAACACTTAACTTGCTCCTCAGAAGCAGCTGTAGTAGGTTGTTTAGGATTTCTGATTGTTATAGGGCTTGTGGGAGGGACGGGACTCAAGCATTTCTCCTGCCCCCCCCTTAAGAGGTGATGCTCAAATGCAGCACTAAATCTTATGATTTTATGGCTGGAATAAGCAAGTCCCATGGATGAGGGACTGGATGGAGTAGCTGGCTTATTGAAGTAACTTGTCATAATAAACATGGAAACACTGCGTATGTGTTTAGAAAACCTGTTTGGTAAACATCTAAGATGGGTTGACATTTTGTTCATGTGAAAACCAGTCTTTTGATCTTTGTCTGCCTAAGTGTTGCGTTTCTAGTTAAAGGGAGTATGGTCATAATTCCTGCTTCCGTGCAACCTCAACTCCATGCGGAAATAGAAAGAATGTTTCTGCTCTCTCTACCTCTTTAAAGGTGGTGGCATGGACAGTTGCTGTAATGGTTTATTCTTATATGTGTATGTTTGGTTTTTGTGGGGTTTTTTGCTACTGCAGAAAAATGGAATTCCATTGTAACGCTACACAGATTGTTTTTTTCAAAATAGATTTCTGAATTATACATTAAAGACTTAGGTCCTGTAGGAGGATTTCTGCAGCCAAAGGAAACGGTGCTTTTTATAAAGAATTGTCAATATTATTGACAAGTTTCATCTCCAGTTACAATAACCTTTAATAAGGAGTAACTCTTTTGCTTACTTGGATAACAGACCATTTGTGGAATTGCTAATGGCTGTGAGGTATTATTATGCTTTAGTCATAGCGCTTTCATTCTCTATGCATGCCGGAGAGACACTGGATTTAAATGTTCCCCCAACCCTGGTGTGACTTTTCTGTTATACATTTGCCTTCATCTAAGATTTGTATACTGTATGCCTTTGAAAATAAGGTATCGATTGGGTTGTAAAAACATCATTATTCCGATGAGTAGCACTGACTCACTAATGCTAAACCAAAGAGAATTTCTTGTACTTTTTTTGCCAGGTAAGCCGATGTTTTAATTTCCACTTAGAAAGACTAAACCCTCTTGTACCCTCAGAGGCTGTTTTGCTGCCAGTGGCTGTTGCACTAGCAGAGAAGAAGATGGTGTGAGTGTGTATCTGAGGGGTGGGGTTTTTTTCAGTGAAAATCCCAGTAACCTGCCTGTTAATACTGCGGTAGGTAGCCTTTTCCCTTCACGTAGTGTCAACTGCAGTAGTCATCAAAGTGCTGGCGGGCAGAGTGGCTGAGCTGCTCTCCTTTATAAGAATGACCTAAATCCAACCCTAATCTTGTTCCTGCCCATCGGGCTTGAAGTCGCCGCTGGCCCCATCCTGACGGCTTAGCGGTGCGGTGGCCACGGAGTGCCGGGGGCTGGTGGAGCCCAGGACCTGCCTCGGGTGAGGAGCACTGAAAGGCAAAGGCGCCGAAGGTCCTGCAGAGCGTGGCAGTGCCGGAGCAGGCCTTGTCGCGCTGGGTCTTGGTGGGGAACAGGAGGAGAGAGGGTGTTTTTGAGCCGAGATCAAAGGCGAAGGTCCCCGTTGCCAGCGGAGAGGCTCCTGTCTGGATGCCCACGGTGCTCCTCAGAGTGCCGGAGGATGACAAATCATACAAAGATTTTCATGTTGGAAAACAAGTCATACAAAGAGAGAGGCTGAAGGAGCTGGGACTGTTTAGTATGAGGAAGAGGAGGCTGAGGGGAGACCTCATCACTCTCTACAACTACTTGAAAGGACACTGTAGAGAGGTTGGTGCTGGTCTCTTCTCACAGGTAATTAATGACAGAACGAGAGGGAATGGCTTCAAGCTCCAACAGGGTAGGTTTAGACTGAACAAGAGGAAAGATTCTTCACAGAAAGAGTGGTTGGGCATTGGAATAGGCTGCCCAGGGGGGTGGTTGGGTCACCATCCCTGGATGTGTTTAAGAGACCATTAGATGTGGTGCTGAGGGATATGGTGTAGGGGAGGACTTTGTAGAGTAGGGTAGATGGTTGGACTCGATGATCCCAAGGGTCTCTTCCAACCTGAATGATTCTGTGATTCTATGACAGCGTCTGGGGGAAAGCGATACCCTCCCTCCTGCAAACGGGAGAGCAGAGGCCCTAAACGTGTCAGAAGCGCTCAAGGCAGTGCATGACTGTAGTATTGATTCCTCTGCTCAGCTGTGTGCCCGGGAAGCCCTTCTGTCCTCCCCAGAGCGATTTCCCAGGGCTGCAGGAGCCGCGCCGGCGCCCTGCCCACAGCTCTCCCGTGCCTCCTCGCCGGAGGAACATCTCCAAAATGAGCCGCTTCAGGAGAGGCCGAGCTGCGCGCTAGCTGGGCAGTGCAGGGGTGTCAGGGCTCTCCTGCCCGCCTCCTTTCACCTGCTTGTCACGGGCTGATGAAGTTGTCCTTAATGCCAGCTCGTCCCTGAAACCTGCTGGCAAACGTACAGCCCGCAAAGCCCCGGCGTGGGCTGGTGCTGGGTACGTGGCTGGCACGCTGCTCCCCGCTGCTGCTCGTCTGCTGCAGTGAGGGCTGGGCTCGACAGGAAATATGAATGAAGTGGGGGGGGAAAAAACAAACAAACAAACGATCCGGCGTGGGCCTCTTGATCCAATTAACACTGTGGCGTTTGCCTGGTGCTATTTGAGATCATGTAGGAACCACTTGCGTACCTGGGCAGATTACAAGTAGCTCGTTCAGCCTTATCTGGTGTGTTGTGTGGAGAGGAACTGTAGCAGTCAAATGCATCAACCTTCATAAAGTTTGTGAATGTAAATAACCTGAAATTTTTAAATTTTTTTTTTTTTCATTATCTACCAGAAAATAGTAAAAAATATGTACGGTAGGAAAAGTTTACATCGAGGAAAAACAAATTCGATCAGGAAACGGTAGCCTTCGCTGCGATATTTTGGTCACGTTAGCCATACAGATAATCTCAAAAGAAATTAGGGAAGAAATGGTGATGGATCATCACAATAAAAGACACACACCAGGGAGATAACTGATGAGTGACAGACTGCTGAGGTGTCAGATACTGGCACGGCTGGAAGAAGCTTCTGTTACATTATCAGTATGAAAATATAAACGACTCAATTTGTGCCCCTTCCTTGGAGTTAAAGACAGTTGTACTCAGTAGTCTGATCGTTACATCTTAACTGAGAGCTTTCTCGTTAGGGTGTCCTAGGCTTGATGAAGGTACCTGGCTGAAAATGTGAAGGTGTGCTCCTTCAGGATGTGGGGTTTTGTTTCTTCCACCTTCTCCCACCCACCAACCCAATCCATGTAAACTAATGTTAAAACATCCAAACAGATGCTTAAAGGGTGAAATGGAAAGAGGATTCCCTTGCTAATACATACTCCATGTAGTCCTGAAGGACTTTGGTAGATTTCAGTGACCTGCTTTGACTGATGGTACAGTAATTAACTCTAAGTAGAATATAATGTTGGGGTGTGCATGTTTGGTTTTGGTGGATTTGTAAATAAAATGTGTTCTCTCATTGGAGAATAACCTTCACAATTTCATACAAAAATATCAGCAGTTCCTGTTTCGTGTCTATAGGCACTGTTTAAATATATCAGTCTTGGAGAGTGAGATTCCTCATTACCTTCTTGGAGCATGAACTTGGTTTTGCTTTACAGTCGTTTTATTAATCAAATTGCAATAATAATTCCGGGGCCTAGTACCAATTCATTTGTTATTTTTTTTTTTTTAAACAAGCCGTGTAGCAAATGGAATCAAACCGTGCTTTGAAGCTGCGTGAGTGGTAGGTTATACAGCATAAAAGCTGGATGAATCCTCTGTCCACCCCCTTCTTGGTATTCTCTTGTCATGTTAAAGGCTAACATGGAAGGGTAAGGGGGCTTAGTCTGGAACACCATTCTGTGTAAACAATGACAGGATTTAAAAAAAATAGAAAAAAAAGCAAAGCTCAACTGTCATGGGTGTGTAGTGGCTGCTGCTTTTCATGGATGACTGAAATTATTTGTATAAATTTGCATTTCCCCCTTAGCATCTCTATAAACCCATGCTCATTTCCATGCATAGCTATTTTCACTGCAAAGTGCTCGGCGTGCCGTGGCACGTGGTGTAACGCAACGTTACCTGCGGTAGCTATAGTCACACGGAAAAACCGAGTGTCACCACTGATGGTCCTCACGCAGGGGCTGCCCAGGTGTAAGAGGTGCTTCCAGTCGCTCGTGACTGAAAGACAAGAGAGCTGAGCTCTTCGTAATGAAACGCTGAAACAGAGCGTTCACTTAACTGTTAATTTCCCAAGGAAATACTGATCAAATGGACCAAGCAGTCTGCTTTGGACTGACTGATGTTCGGGACGCGGCTGGAGCCTGCTGGGAGAGGAGGATGCTGCCACGTTCCAAATAGGTATCGCTTACGCTGACTTCTGATGTCTGACGGGTTGTGGTTCTCCAGGTTCTTGCTGGCCTGGGGACTGTCTGGAGGGTCCAAATCCCTGATTTAGGAGCCCGCCTCTCCTGCTTTTTGTCCAGGTTGCTGCTGAGATGAATCCAGTCAGATGGTGTAAATACCTTCTGGTGAGCCCTCTGGTCTCCCGTGAGACGCTCAGGAAAGAGGACTGAGATTTACTTTTTTTAAAAAATTCAAACTATGAAGTATTTGAGCAAAGAATGCAATAAACAATTGAGTAAATATTTGGCTTTCCATTGGTGAGGGAGGGGAGGATTTGCTGATTAGTTAGTTATTCACGCAATACTATTTTTCCATCAGTATTCCCACTTGGTATTCTTGTTTGCTTTGTGCTGCACAATACTCTGACGTGAATTTAAAACTAAGAACAATTTTATGCTTAAAAGCCAAACAACAGCTCTGTTATAGACTTTCTCTCAGCTGTGATGCTGGCCGATGTGGGGGAGATGAAGGGCTGTTGCACAGTTTCTAGAAGGGGAACGTTTTGTAATGTGGATGTTGTGCTTTCTCATTTTGTTTATTCTTCCAGTGTAATAATTTGTAAATACACAGCACCAAGTATTTGGGGCAGAATTCTCACATTTTATTAAAAAAAAACAACCCAAACCAAAACAGCCCCCACCCCCAAAACCCTAAAATTTTGTGTAATCGTATGAAGATGAAATAGCTGGTCGAGACTCACAAGGCTTAAAAACAGCCAGGTGCTTTGTAAAGCAGTTGATGGTGGATGTAGGCTCTGTCGCAGAGCTTTGAAGAACTGTGTTCTGCCAGTTTCCCTTGTAAACACTTGAAGAATGTCAAGGCCAGGAGGAATGGTACTGTGGTGTCTCTAATGCATCCCTTTTCGGGCTGTCAGCCTTTGTCTCTAATGACTATCGTTATGTAACTATTAAGGGAGAGTATTTATCTCTGGAAATCAGGATAGCAGCTATTTGGCACAGATGAATTAGTTGTTTAGCCTTTTCCCAAGATGATGCTATTCAAGATAGCTTTGTCTGGCTAGCATTTGCGAATAAGTTGACTCTTTCTGACTTCACTGACTGTGATAATAGATGTCGTATGAGTCCCTTAAATCAAGCAGGGATGCATAGTGTAGTGTTTCTGTCTCAAATTGAGGAATGACTAAGAACTAAAGAATCCCAGTGTAAGGAATGCTATTAAGTAATCATATTTTCCCGTATAAATATGAACATCTGCATAGGGTGAGGCAGCTGTAGCTGTGGTCTGCTGTTATGCTTAGCAAAAGGGGAATGGTGATGGGAGATGTTGGCTTGCACAACAGCAGTTCTAGTTAATAACTTACTGTCGTTTCTATGCCTGTGTCTTTGTTTTCTTTCTTCTTGGAGCTGCCTGCAGGGTGGTGAGTTGGGAGGGGAAAGAGCGAGCCCTGTTGAAAATTGCTCGGTCTAACACACTTTAAAAATACACACCACCACCACCACCCCCCTCCCCAGCTTAATGTGGGCTGAACTTCCCATGAAAACTCTGCCTTAATGAGCTTGGACCCCTCAGCCCTGCTTTGTCCTGGTCAGCAGGTGAGAAAGAGCTGAGGTCCCTGGCGCGGGTGCCCTGGCTGTGACCCAGGGGCTTGGGGCCCCGATTAGTTCAGCTCTTGTGCTTTCGGCGGGAGTTAGAATGAGAAAACATCTTGTCTTGGGGCCTGGATGCATTCATGCTCCTTGCCTGCAGGTCTGTGCTAGCGCTGGAAGAGGCATTTGTCCAGGGGCTGGGGAGGAAAGGCACAGATTTAACTCTGTCCTAGAGCTGAGAATGAATTGCTCAGAGCAACTCTCGCAGTGGAGTGTCCAAGATGTATCATATTTGATAGTGGTGAAGAGCTGAAAACTATTTGCAATTCAAAATCTGTCTTGGGTTTCAGTTATTGGTTAATATTTTATCAGCACTTCATTGGCAATGACTTCTGACTGTGTCCCAGCATCACTCGTGGTGCATGGAATAGCTCAAAAGGGAAGCTGACGCTAAGCAGGAGACCATCTGTGTTGTTAATAGTGTAGTGTTATCACACTCAAAACTCAGGCTTGTGTGATTGATAATGTGATCACACTAGACCCGTTTTCTCTTTTTATAAAAAAAGTTAAAAAAAAAAACCTACCCCCAAAACAATCTGTAGCCTTATCTACCAACTTCTGAGCCCATAGGTCGACTTAATTTTGTCAGAGGTGAAATTGAAAAGATATGAGACTTTTTTGTGTGTGTGTGAAGTCCCTCCAGCTACAGCAGAGATCCTAATTAACCTCCCAATAATACAAAGGCTGCAGCAGGAAAAGCAACAGCACTTTGTAAAGCAAGAGAAGGCCCCTCCACGTGGGTATCCTGGCAGACTAATTGGCAGCCGCAGAGCTGGGATGTGAGCAGAGCGTGCGTTGCCTCCTGCCCATCTGGTGGGTCGGGGAACGAAGGGTAACTCGTGGGACTGAGGAGGGAAGATCAGAGCTCACAGGTTTGTGCGAGCAAAAGGAGCTGCAGATGAGGGGACTGTGATTTCTGTCCCTGCCTCCCGTCATGTCACTCCTAGCGCTCTTCACCCGTACCTGTGAAACCATACAGCTGCGTTAATGCCATCTGCCTTAGTCCTTCCTTCTCGGTCTCAAATGAAGTGTACTTGTTAAGGGAGCAATTCTGCTACAGCTCCTACAATGTGATAACAGGCACTGGGAGCAAAGCTACGTTTGGCAAGAAATAACAATGAAAGGATGGTTGTTTCCTGGTCCAAGACCTTCCTCAAGCTCAATGAAAGGATGTAGGAGCTTGGCTGTGTTGGTGCTATTGCATCCAAGAGATGTCTATGGAAAATGCACTGAATGGGAAATACAGCAGCATATTGTGCTGGGGAAGGGGGGTTTTCCACTTTCTTTTTCCTTTTTAATCTTCCCCCTTCCCACATTTAAAAACAAGCCAGCTCATCCTCATACGTTATTGTTTTAAAAAGCTATTCTGACCTTTCTGATAATTTTGTTAAGAACCAAAAACTATATTCTGATGTATTAAAGTGCTAATGATGCATAAGGAGACATAAAACTGTATTAAGTGCGTTCAATTTTGAGTAACTCCAGTAAAAGGCACTGCAAGGGATGGCTAATCACTCTGCATTTATGAGTTGTCTTGGAAGTAAATGGCAATATTCAGCTGAATCTGTCCACTGAAATGGCCTAGAAGGAGATGGCATTGCGTTGCAGTGCAGTGGGAGGTTCGCAATCCACGCTTGATTAATCTGCTCATACCTAAGTGGCATCCAGCAGTCCTGTAATAGATGAGTGCATTAATGAGCCCCTGGGTAACAGAGACTATGCTCGGGGGGCGGCGGGGGGGAAATCAGAAAGGATAAACGTTGCTGACTCAGTTTCTCTTTCTTATGTTACTTCTACGTATTTTTTCCAAGCAGCGCTTAAGTGATTCCACGTTAAAGTGAGCATTTTAAAGTGCCTCTCTGCCTCATTAAAGCAGCGGAGCTGTTTTGTGTGGGTTTGACTGGCTGGGTTATTTCAGCCTTTTTGTTTCCCTGAACTTTCTCCACCTGAAAGACGTTGACATCTTCAGATGTGAAAGACTGACTCTTGGTTAGTTGCTGCTAGACTGTGCTGAGTCTTGGTACGTTAGAGAGAGGTTGGGGCCAAACCTCCCTCAGGGCCAGCCAAGTGCTCTGCCGAGCCATCTTCTTCTTTTGAGCGGATTCAATTAACTGGTTGGTAAAAGTGTGTAGAGGTCTCTGAGGGCTGATGATAATTTGCGGTCCAGAAAGTTTGGAAATTATTCTAGCCTTAAGAGAAGCTGTTTCAGGAGGCTACTTAGCTCTTGCAGGGTTGATTGTCTTTTTTTCTTCTTTCTGAATATGTTTAATAAAAAAGGGATTGCGGCTAAACTTAAGCAAACTCTCGCATGCAGGACTTAAATTTCTGTTTTCCTCCCTTGCGGTGGCTTACTGATAATTGTTGCGCTAATGCATTTAAATTCTGCTCCTTAAAAATGTATTATCTGGTTTATTTTGTGGGAGGTCATCGGTCTCACAATACTGTATAAAACTGAAACCAAATCCTCCTGTCTGCAGCTGCAGCGTTAAATAGAGCATCATTGTCATGTGGTGAGCATGGCTGTCAAAACACTTCGGGCAAAGTCGGTAACATGAACAGTTCTTCTACGTTAAATATTTATAGAAGAAAATGCAAACTCAGAAGGTTGCCAGCAGACAGACGTACTGCTTAAATACATTGTTGTGATGGCAAGAGCATGAGTCTTTGCGCTGCTGCTTTAGGAAGAAGACAGCGAGATGTTTCTTCTTGCTCATGGGCTCAATGGTGTACTTCTTCTGCACATAAACATGTTTTTAAAAGGAACTGGAAGTTTAAAACATCTGATGAAAAACAATAGCTGTACATAAGAGATTTGCCAGCCAGCAGCCCCCAAAATGGTCTGTTCTCTTTGCCCACTGGTCTTCTGCTACAAAACTCATAGCAAAAGCTCCACACAAGCCCCTTCTTGCGTGCCTAGCCTCAAGGGCTGGCCTGTCTTTATTTTAAGTCCTCTGGTGCAAACAGGTGGTGAACTACAAGCCGTGAGATACTGAGGAGAAAACCATGTAATTAAATCTGGCACTGTAGTATAATAAATCTCCGTTGTATTCTTTAGCTTTCTAGACGCCTTTCGAGCAATACACAATGGCTGTGATTAATGACTATTGTATTGTTTTAAATAATAAGCTTGAGCCTTCAGATAGGTGACATAATTTAGCCGTAATGAGCGTCAGCTTCGCGTGTTTGATCTCAACGCTTTGAATTTCAGCGTCGTTGTTGCCATGTCCTTGAGAGGTTGTTTTATGCCAAAGAAAACCAGTAAAGGGGGATGGGGGGCAATTTCTATGAGAGTGTGAAGAATCTAACCGATCTGTTGCTGTGAGGACATTGACTTTTTTGTTCTATCTCGTTTTTAAATATGCAGGATGAAAGCAAAAAAGGATTGTTCATCCTGGACCCACTGTTATTGAGAGAGATTTTTCTCTTTGGCAAAAGTATTCCTTGCTGGGAGGTGTCTGCTGACAGTACCAGTGATGGGTTTTCCTTTTATACGTCAAGAAGCACCAAATCCCTGTAGCGGGGGAAAGGCTTTTCGATCCTTTCCACACCATCGCCCCGTCCGTCAGCTCCTCAGCAGGCTTCTCCGTTGTTTCCTCCCTTGACTGAAGGCAGCAGCTCTTTGATACGAGCTCCTGTCTCTTCACATTTCTCTTTCCGTTGCCTGGGTTTGGCCGGCACAGGAGAAAAAAACCATTATATTCTCTTCCCTGCAGCTACCTGTGAAGAGCTTTCTCCACCTCTGTGCCGTGTATCTACACAGCTCTTCGGCAGAGCTGGGAAGGGAGGGCTGAGAAGCTACAAAGCGCATCAGACCTAATTATTCAGCCAGCATAAGGGCCTTTCTTTCCTGCTTGGGATATTGGCTCTTGACTGTGTGGGTAGTTTGACTGACGTGGTGTGCTGACTTCAAAGCCGTTGCACAGCGCCGCATAAATACCTCGAACCCAAATCCATCCTCCTTCGGGCAGCCTGGCCCGAACGGGCTGCCCTAACGGCAGGGTTTGGCAGGGCTCGCAAGTGAAGGGTCAATGCAGACTCTCCCCCCAGTCATTATTTTTTGTGGGGATGGAGGGGAAAGGGATTTAAAATCCCTTACCCTTTCCTATTAAGTCTGACTCGTTTTGTCTGGTTTAGCGTTGTGGTGGAAAGAAACATAATGGATTTGTTAGGGTCAGTGCTTCACAATGTGACGGTTGACTTTGATGGGCAATAGGGCCTAGTTTGCCACTCCAGACAAAGGATTTGTAGGTCTTGCAGGCTGCCATCTGTTTCTAAAAGCAAGTTTTTGTGGAGAAAGGGATGCAGCTTGCATGCTGAAAAAGTTGGGGTTTTTTTCTTGATAACTGCTGAGCCTTTGTATTGGAGCTTTTAATTTCAAAACTAAGCACAACTTATTAATAGCAGGACTCCCCTTTTGCTCGCCCCCAGGCAAGCTGGACATCCAAATCTCATTAGTGATGGGCTGACATCTTCTAAAATATTAGTATTTTAGAATGCATGTATTCATCCCCCAAGTGCTTTATTCTTCTATCCAGCCCCCACCCAAGCTCTCTGAAATGCAATGTCTGGCTGCATTTCAGTTGTTTTCATTTATTCTGATACATAAGCGTATAAGGCACAGATTGGAGAAGTAACGTTCAGTCGTCATTTGATTTTTTTCACTTGTGCTTAAGTTTTGTCTTGTGCTTTCTTAAAAACAACAGAAGAAACCAGTGGATTATACTCTGCCCTGTAATCCAGACTGGAAAGTCCTACTTTTCTGCAGTGATTCCAGTGCAGAGTCTCTTAAATATAATGTCCGGCTGACCTGTAGGGCTTAGACATGCTGACAAGTACGATCTATTTATGTGCCACGTGTTAACCTGGCTGTTAATTGATTGTTTCTATGTATAACTACTGCAGGTAGCACAGAGCTGCGCAATCCAGGTCTGGAGGGCAGGAAAACATTCTGCTGCAGGACGGGACGTAGCAAAACGAATGAGCAAAGCCTCTGCAGTTCTCTTCTTTCCAGCTGGAGATGAACAGGAATGCCAGCACTGATAAAGAATCCTGGCTCACAATCCTGTCCTGCACGTTTATTTAGCTAGCTGACCTTCTCATGCGGTACAGGGGGGGGGTTGAGCCAGTCCTTCCTAACACTCTTATGGTGTGTTTTTCCTCTTTTTATTAAGGGGAGTGACTAGTGTGGCTGCTGTAGCTGTGTAGGTATGCATGTGCATCGCTGAACACGGGGCTGGAGGTGCAACACTCCCTTGGTTGTGGCGAGTTAATGTTCTGCGGACGAGCATTACATTAAAAATGTGGTGGCAGCCAACAGAAACTGGCACCTTCTACTCCCCCCCAAAAACACAGAAACCCCTCTACGGTGCCAGAAATGCCTGCCTCCATAGCCATCCCGGGTGCCCCAGCACCCTTCTGCCAAACAGCATTTGCCACCGACACTTTTTCTTTGTTTCTGCCGGTTGCCAGCCACTAGCAGAAAGCTGGCAAGCTGCTTGGGGACTCGTGCTGTCATTGCTGGAACGCCGCATTTCTGGCCGTTCCTGGAATTAACCTCTTCTGCAAACTCGCTCCCAGCCCCGGCAAGCGGTGTGGTGCTCGGGGCTGGTGTGGGAGGGCCGCCCTGCCCACCGCTGGATGGAGGTACGGCCATCAGCTGGCAAGCAGCTTGACCACAGAATCATAGAATTGTCCAGGTTGGAAGGGACCTTTAAGATCATCTAATCCAACCATCAACCTAACTGATAAAAAAACATCACTAAACCATGTCACTGAGCACTATGTCAGCCCGTCTTTTAAATGTCTCCAGGGATGGTGTCTCAGCCTCTTCCCTGGGCAGCCCATTCCAATGCTTAACAACCCTTACAGTGTAGAAATTTTTCCTAATATCCAATCTGAACCTCCCCTGGCTACACTTGAGGCCATTTCCTCTAGTCCTGTCGCCTGTGACTTGAGAGAAGAGACTGACCTCCACCTTGATATAACCTCCTTTCAGGTAGCTGTAGAGAACAGCTACCCCCTCAGGTCTCCTCTCAGCCTCCTCTTCTCCAAGCCGAACAACCCCAGCTCCTCAGTCTTTCATCATAAGACTTACTCTCCAGACCCCTCACCAGCTTCGTTGCCCTTCACTGGGCCTGCTCCAGCACCTCAATGTCTTTTTTGTGGTAAGGGGCCCAAAACTGGACACAGTACTCAAGGTGGGGACTCACCAGCTCTGATGCCCAGCCCTGGCTTTCCTCACAGCTCTGTGCCTGAGCCAGGGCTGCTTGAGCTTTTCTTCTGTGCTGGCAGCTGTGAACAGAGGAGGAAGATTTATTTATTCATTTATTTTAAGGAATTAAATGAATAAAGTGACTGCCTTTGATGTGGCGGCCTGGTCGTGTACCAAGCTCTCTGCTGTGTGAGGAGCCTCTGCCAGGCTTTCCTCCTCAGCTCCTGCAGAGCAGCCCCTGACTGCCTGTGGAAACCACACCAGTGGTTTGACCCTTGCCTGGGTCAGTTCTTCCACCTCTTCCTAGCCTCCACGTTTATTCCCCAAGGGTGGGACTCTTCAGGCTTCATCTTGAGAGGTGAAGACAGCATCCGCACTCCTTGGAGATCCCATCCTTACACACAGCAGGAAAATTTTTGTCAGAGGTGGGTTTGCAGTCGGCGTGGAGCGCCTGTGAGGAGGGAAGGCCGCTTGCAGCAGAAGTCCCTGTCTCACTTCTGAGCAGCTGAGGTATTCAAGGTCCAAAGGGCATAACAAGCCTGGAAACACTCTAGATCAATACCTGAGGCCCCGAAAAGCAGCATTCCTGGTCAATGGGCTTAACTTAATGACAGTGTACCCAACTCTTACAAAAAGACCAGAGCTCATATGGAGTAGGCAGCCTGATTGCAGGCTGCTTCTACTAATAGAGGCTTCTAGATGTTTGGTGGAGTTTAAATATCTTGCCAATGTAAGGCTTGTTAAGTCCTGCCATGTCAAGTCCTAGCACCTCTATATGGGACTCTGGGAAATGTGTTTGAGGAAGCCCACCATCTTCATGCAGTTAACTTTAAATTACCACAGCTGAGGATCTCTTGGTTCTCTTCCACTAAACTACAGGGTGACACAACCAGCTTTACTGCAGTGCCTTCATTAGCCTAAGACGAACAGACTAAAGTTGAAAGGTTTAAAAAAAATTATTGTAATGGGGTGCAGTAGTCAATGGTGATGCTTCAAGTACTTCCAGGTGGTTGTGCTATCACTATGTTTTAAATGAGTGTTCAGTGTAAGAAACCAACATGCTCTTTATGGTCCATTTGTAGTCTTTGGGCTCTGGCAACATGTGTATATACTGCTCATTGGCAGCTATTGAACTTGCAGCAGTGGTAGCTTTATGATCCTCTGTGTCTTCTCTTTTTGTGTGATCTTTGTATCTTCTACACCTTAAAAAAAAAAAAAAAAAGAGAGGGGGGAGAGAGATACTTAAGAGAGAAAAAAAAAAAAAGGTGGGAACATCATTCATAGAAGTTGATTTAGTCAGGTTCGCCAAAGAAGCTTTGGCTCTATCAGAGAAGAACTCTTCTGCTGTACTTAACTGAATTTGCCAAGCTGGAACAAGCCCTGGCATAGCACTTTCAACCCCTGCCTTTGCTAGTCAGCAGCATTCAAAGCTGCAGAGAGGTGAGGAAAAGCGCTGAGCAAATGCTGTATGAACTGGAGAGTCAGCACTGAAATGCCTTCTTTACCTGGTAGTGATGGTGGGTCATTTCCTTCTTCTGAGTCAGTTTGGGACATTTGGGCATGTGTCCAATGGACAGAAACTAACTGCTTACCGCAAGCAGCATGGGTTGCCACCACAGGGATTTTCTTCCTTGCAGAGGTCTGTGTGTGTGTACTCAGCGCCATTCAGATGGGTGCCTGCACAAGCTGTGCTCCAGAGAATGCATCCGATTGGATCAAGCCTTTATGGAGAAGGAAAACTGAGATTACTTGGGAGCCGTGAGAGGAAACCAAGAGTTTTCGCATCCCATTACATAGGAGCGTTGTGGCTGGAAGAATAAGGGTATAGTAGAGGAGCCTATATCCTGAATTTTAATCCTGACATGGCATTGACTGTAGGTCCTGAGGAGCTTTATGTTCTGTCTTTCCTGCAGTCTACTGGAAAAAATGTGTTATTTGTACAGGGCATGAAAGCATTGCTATAAAGCTGCAGTTATTTACATGTACAGTTGGACGGTTCTGAACCAGTTCAGCGCTGAGTGGTTTCAGCCTGCCTAGTGGGATGGCAGGGGACTAACATCCTACCAAATTAGTTGTTGCTTTAATTAGGAAGGGGAGGAGCAGTGTGCAAATGAATGCCTTCCATTTGAGTTAATTTGGAGCCGTGGATGTAGGAGCTGCTGTTTTTGTTTGATAAACTTGATAAACCTCATCTGCTGTAACAGTGATTTCAATTGGAGGAAGATAAATTGAGGTGGAGAAGGAAATTGGAGGGCACAGGCTCAAGCCTGAGCAGGAAGGTTGTTTTAATAACCTTGTAAAATGTGTGTTGCTTTGTTTCAGGTTGAATGCCAATTCTTCAAATTTTTTAAGGTAAAAAGGCAGAGACCTCAAGTTGTTCAGGTATATTTGAATATAGTATCTGAATGTATTTGAGATGCCTCTGAGAAGTGAGCCAAATTTCAACCAACAGAGCAAGACAGAAGGGTACATAAGTTCCTTGTGAAAACAGGGAGGCTCTATGCTGGGTTTGTGTTCTCAGTCCTAGAATGAAAGCTTTCTGTTTGTGCTGTCCAAAATACTGATTAGTAAGACGTGCTGACAAAAAGGAGGAATTTAATGCAGTTGGGGAAGAGTGATGTAGTTTATCTGTGGGCATGGGTGTGCCTCTGTGGGCGTGTGAGATTCCTGCCCTGGATTAAGGAAGATGGCGTGTGCTTCTGTTTGGACCCAGAGGAAATGACTTTAAGCGCAGTGCATAGTCTCTGGGGAGGTGAAAAATAGCAGGCAATGAACACAAGTCTCTTTCTAACTTAAGGTTATCTTTCAGATTTGTGTTTTGTTTAAAATTAAAACATTAAATTAAATGTTTTAATGTTAAATTAATGTTTAAAATTAAACATTAAAATAGCCAAAAGACAAAGCTTGAGGTTAAAAAGCACACAAAAATTGGAATACAGACTGCTGTTTGGAAAAGCAAACTTGCAGAAATTTGTAGAGAAGTCTGTAGCCTAAGAAATAGGCAAAAACAATAAGAGACCTGATAGGTTTTCCAAGTTATAAGGAAAAAAAGATTATCAAAGAGAAGAGTGGTGAGTTGCTGATGCTGAAAGTCAAATAGTTTTACAACACTGTCAAAAATCCTTAAAGATGCACAGTTCCTGGGAGGCCGAGGGTAATGGTAGCTGTTCTTTCTCCAGATCAGTGGGGAAGTGTGTGTGTACACAGATGCGTGGGCAGATCAAGTTCATCTCTTCCATCACAGCTGAAGGGACCCCAAGTTACCTGGGTTGTTAGAAAATGGGTTTCTGCAGGCTCATAGCTCTCTGTGACCCTTTCCCCCCTCACTAGATAAGAATTCAGAGCTTTCTGATAGTCCTAGATGGAGAGACAATGACCTTGATGGCCAACAGGTACAGCTTCAAGAAGAATCAGAGAGACTTAATGGCTTCTTGTGTGTGTTTTTTCTGTACCAGATCTGAGAATTAAATAACTATAATAGTTTTTTGCATGGGGTGTCCAGTCAGTGATCTGAGCAAAGAAGCCTACTTCACTTGGTGCCAGGGTCCTTGCAGATGAAGAATGTGCAGTGGCTTTTTTTATGCTACATGACAACTGATTCTAATGCTTGTTCAAGAGTCTCATTATTCCACAAGCCTTATTATTCCACCAGGAGTGATCCTCTAAAGCTGTCCAAACTTTTAACTTCTGTTAATGGTAGAATTTTGACACCCGCTTCCTTCTCTCTGTCCCTCAGTTCACTAACAGAAAGTTGTGGAAACAGACAAGAAATCAATCTTTTGGGTTTTGGTTTTTTGGTTTTCTTTTGTGTGTGCATGTTCATGATAAGTCAAGATAATGGTCTTAACTTCCTTACGACTCTGAATATAAAATCCATATTTCAAAATCTATGCAGTAAGAAGTAAAAAGACATATGTGAGAGTGCTTTTGGTAAGTGTTTCTAAGAGGATTTGTTGAGGTAGGTGACGTATAGGGATTACTCTCTCTATGTATATATTTATACTACAAGATAAATTGCTGTTAAACCTCTGACAGACAAAATCACAGTATTTTTTAAATGGGTGCAGCATTTACATTTTCTTGAGATATGGCTCTGATGCAGAGTCATTTACCACAAGTTTATCCAGAAGGCTGTTTTTCTGCTGTGCAGTCACAAGCTCAGTTGCATCCTTGTTCATCATCCTCGTTCATCAAAATGTTCTATGGTCTTAGAAGTGACTAGTGACTGACAGTTGTCTGGATTTTCTTTCATTTTGAAGCTAGCAGGCAGCGTATCGCCAGCCGAGGTAGTGCTTTTCACAGCTGCATGGTCTTTGTCCCTGCAGTGCAGGTACCACATAATTCTGTAGGGGTGATGGGTGGCTTCTGAAATGGGCTGCAAAAATTGTCCTGCTCTTGTAGCAGTGAGTGAGGACCAAGTTAGCATTTTCGGTGCAGTGGTGACCATTACTGCAGCACTGGCAAAGCAGGGACTTGAGGAAGCAGGGAGTTGCAATTGTTCATGAGAAATTTTAGGGAGATGTATGACTTGATCAGAAGTGGTCTGGTGACACTTAACTGCACAAAAAGACTTAGCTGAACTATCATGCTAAAAATCTCGTGGGTGGAAGCATGGAACAGAGTTTGACAGTTTTCAAAGGCTTAAGTCCATTCACTGATATCTGAAATTCTTTCCTTCAAAAGCAATTTTCAAAACAATTTTTCATATTCTTCAGTCTTTGACTCCTGTATTTGAAGTATTAACGAAAAGGAGTTTATCTGAGGGCTTGTAAGCTTTTTTTGGAGAGTGAGTGTGGTGGAAGATGCATTGGAGGATTTGTTCTGACAGAAGTAGATACCCTTCAGAAGTATCTTCTGCGCCGCAAGCTTCATCTTTTTCCACAATACTTAACCTGTCTAGTAGGAAAAAGGTCTTATGATTCTCTTTGCCTTCTGTCTTACCTTGCTACATCTCCAAAGAAAAGTACTTTCCTTTTTGAAACGTAACAATTTAATGTGAGGCGACTAGTCGTAGCTGTTGCCGTGTGTTGTATTACTGGGTTAATTTTAGTTGCGAAGGCTGAATTCAAAACTAGGTTGTCTCATTTAGGCAATCCCACGCATTGATTAAGTAGCTTGAGCTGCAGACGCTGTTCCGTGCTGCATGTCAGTGTCTGCCTAGATCACCAAAGGCTCAACCTAATTCCAAGGAGGATTCAGAGTGCTTTCTATTGCCCAGTAACAGTGGCTGATTCACATGTGGCAATTCCTGTCCTGGTCGGATGTGCTCTCCATCTTGTCTAATAGCTGATATATGCTGTTGCTATGGATTATGAGTCACAGACAAAGTTATAACTCTCCCTCAGGGGGCACGTCTTCATGGTTACCCTTTGGAAAGGTTGATTCACGTGCTGAAATAGTAGGGAGCTTGTGTGTGTGCACTCATACTTTCTTCCACTGAGCCCAATGTGCTGTCATGGGTGGACACGGGCCATGGCCAGTCAACTTTTCATCCTCTACTGATACCCGTTTTTTGTTTGGCTGTCTCCTCTGTACCCAGGGTTCTTCTCTTCATGAGCATCCCCAGCCCGTGAAACAATTCAAGCGATGCCCGTGTAACTTTGTCCAGTTTGTTTGATGGCTGGAATTTATCCCCATCACGGTGTTACATTTCTATTGGGACTTTTAACCTTGTTTTGGAAAGTGGTTTAGCTGGTGATGGGAGGAGTCATAGCTCGTTGAGACACGATGATATTTTTGGAAGTGAGAGAGAGGAGGATGCAGTTGTTTGGATTGCTTCCTTAAGGCTGCCAGATTGACTTTCTGAAGACTGTACCAATGCAGGCAGAACTAGCATTTTTGAAGAATATGCTTACTGCTCTTTTACACAATGCTAGGAAACTCTTCCAGCTCAGGAAGGTGCTGTGCCCCTCTGGTGGGCCAAGAAGCTGCAGTAGCAGTGCCTGTATTGCCCCTGAAAAGGCATCATTGCACCCCGCCATTTTGGAAACCTATCTCAAATGGTACAGCAGCCTCTGGGCGCGTGGTTACTCATGCTCAACACGCCTTCAAACAGAGGCAAGAATTTGAAGAAATAAAATATTAAGCAAATCGAAGTTCAACATAAACACTGCATTATTCAAAACTGCCCTGATATTTGGTGAAAAAATAGTTGAAACAAAGTTATGGACTCCTCAATATGGATTTCATTCGTTTGCAAATGATTCCGTCAATACTTTGCTCTTTGATGTGTTCATTTGATCCGGTTCATTTATTATGTTGTGATTATCTCTCACCACACAGTCTCAGCCCTCCATAGGAGGCAACTTGCTATGGCAAGACTCAGTTTATGAGCATGTTTGCTCACTGCAGGGCTGCCAATGAAGCATACAGGTAGTTGTTTATAGGCCTCAAGTTTGGGCTTGCCTATAGAAAATTCCTGGGAGAGCCCCCAGAATCCTCCTAGGAAAAGCAAAAGAGAGTTTCTAAGTCCATTTTAATTTGTGTTTTTATGTTGTGGTTGGCTGAGGGTTCAGCAGATCTGCGCCTCTGAGCACCTGGGAAGCTGTGGCACAGGCTGACAGAAGATGTTTGGGGATGCTCCCCTCCTGAGTCCTGCACTCAGGCCTCACACTCTTGCCTGCCCTTCCCTTCTCCCCCCTCCTTTCTAGGCAGTGTCCCTCAAGAGGATTACTGATACTAAAACTTGGCTTCTGAGGAGAATTGATGCCTGTGCATCTGTGGGGCCAAGGAAGAAGAAAGTCCTCTTGCTAAAACTCTTCTCACAAAGGGGTTGTTAAGTACTTTGGCTATTTAAGGAAAGTGTAAGGTCCCACTGTGTATTGTGGTTTTTTACAACAAATCTTATGTGTTTAAAAAAAAAAAGGAGGGGGGGGGGGGGATGGAGGGGGAATCTCTTTAAAAGTTGTGTGAGCTCCTGGCATGGGTAAGACTGGATGCTGTGTCAACTCTGAGTAGCTGCTCCTGGACTAGTTGTTGATGAGAAGATTAAATATCCTTAGAGTGCAAAACATAAGTTGATATATCTTTTAAATGTGATCCTGCGGTTAATATGCCAAGATCCTATCCCAGCTGTGGTTTACAAAGACAGAGCTTTTGATTGTATTGCATGGAGGGCAGTGGCTCCAAGAGGCTGTGTGAAGGAGTCACTGCTTTGCTGTGCTCTGGAGAAGTGCAGTACCTGGCTAAATCAAAAGCTTCTGTGGGTTACATAAACTATTTGGTACGGCACGGCACAAAGTAACGCAGCGCACTGAAATATTGATGTACAACTTAAAATCTTGCTTTAAATGCTTGTTAAACTTTAATTACAACAAGCATGGTTTAGGCACCTCATTAAAATGTCAAAACTTGACGTTCAATGTGTGAGTTCAAGCAGGAGATTGTCCTGAAATATGTATGCAAACAGGATTTCCCTTGCCCTTCTCCACCTTCACAATCGTAGGGCGGAAGCATCAGAAAGTCAAGTCTGACATTAGCAGTGCCAGTTACAGGAATCTGCATGGATTGAAGTCATTAGGTTCATATCCATAAAACAGCTTGCCCCAGGAAGTAAAAAGCAATTGCTCATCACCTTCTGTTTAGTGGGGCCCATAAATCTCTCTGACCCAATGAAAGCTGCAGAGCACAAGAGGAACTTTGATTCCGTAACGCAGTTACGTTTTCAGCATGACAGTGAAGTCCCTTTCCCCACTTCTAAGACTTGTCTTGGTATTTCATCCAACTCCAGATGGGTCAGGTGTTTCATCTTCTAATAGAGCTCAACCCTGTCTGATGAGTGGTGTTACCAGGGAACTAGAGTTACAGTCGCCTTACAGGTCTTGTCTGTGCTCATTTTACAAGCTTCTTAGCTTATAGATAGGCATGACATTTTTCCTGTACTAAAGTGGTGTTGATGGCATGGCATCATTTGAAGCAATGCATAATCCTTAATGTAGGCTCTGAAGGACTGTAGGTAGTGATTGGCTTGACAACACCCCATTTGCAGCGAGGTGGTCCATGTCTCTGATCTGGGGAACTCGGCCACTGTTACATCTCTTAGAGGACCTTTTGTTCTGTGTTGCAGCAATTATGGTTCAGTGGTTCTGTAACACTGGTAGTTCTCTTCCTTTGCTCCTTTGTTTAAAAATAACAAATACATTAAAAAAAAAATAAATACAAAAATATCCCTAGCTCAGTGCAGGGATGACTGACTATTCCAAAGCAGCGAAGAGCCTCGGGCTCTTCAGGTGCAGGATTCTCTCACTGCAGTAGTTGCCTGGGTGTAAATTATAAATGCAGTCATGTCAAACAGCAGCGTGTTATTGGATTGCCTTGCAGTAGCGTGTGGGGGGGAGAAAGTGAGAGGGAGAGTAGAAACCAGCAGTATCTTCCTAAGAGGGAAGTCTCTGACGACGCGTTTGGAAAACCCCGCGATTACCCCTTTGTAAGTCACCTTTTGGTAAGGGAGCTATGGGAACCTTCTTTCAAAAAGAAGTAGTTAAATATTTTTCATCATCTTACATTTCAGGTTGGTTTTCACGTATTTCATTCTTTTCTTCCTTTCTTCTGTGTCCTAACAGTCGTCTTTTGCAAGTTTGGGGTCTCAAATGCTAGAGAGAATGTCTGTCTTTTATTGTAATTTTTTGAATCAGTGCACACTAAAATCTTTCTTCCTTTAAAAAAAAATTCCACTCTTCAGAAATTTAAAACTTCTTTTGCCTGTGGAACTAGGGACAGTTTCCCTGAACTGTTAAAGCTGGTGCTGCTTGCTTTCTTTTCCTGATGTCCTCCCCATCCTCCAGGTGTCTTTTTAACAGAAGAGACTGAAACCATCTTGAAGGCATCACCAGCCTACCATGCAGTGCACTGGAGCTTGTGGAGACTTTTATATTGTAATTAACTTGCAGATGTTTAACATGAAAATTTTATATGTGGATCTGAATGTAGCATCATTTACCATCTGTAAATAAAATAAGGACAGGGCTTTGCAATAATAATGAGACTTGTTAGTCGAAAGCAACATGAAAATCTGAAACAGAGGTGTCTGAGATCCTTTTGTGGCACTACTAGGAAAGTAACTCAGCTCAGCTGCACAGGTGCTTAGAACAACAGGGACACAGGAAATAGAAAACTATAGAAAACTTTGGTTTCTCTCTTAAAATAAAGCCAAAATTAACTACAAGCACAGCTTCTGGTGCCTATTTCTAGCCAGTATAATCATTCTTGGCACCCCACCTGTAGTCTCCTCCCAACAACAGCCCAGCAGTAGAGGCAGCTGGCTGTGGATCAGATGTGAAGAACTTGAAGTGACATGAGCCTACGTTTTATTTGATTTCTCTAATGCTACAAAGATTACACTTCTGAGGCTCTGATGGCACCTCTGAGGCAATTAGAGGTGACCAACATTAGACAGAGCATAAAAAAACTTGTTTTTTTTTCATGTTACTTAGCACATCAGCGGTACTTTTGCAGGGAACTGGGGGGTCCCGAGCACTCCTGAAAATCTGATTACTATGGGCAAAGCAGACAGTGACCTGTGGGGACAAAGCCTCAGTGTTAGTTAAAAGTGAATGTGTGTAAGACAGACTGGAGAGTGTGTTTGAGCAATAGCGATAGAGAGAAAATCATAAATGGGCCAGCAAAATGGTAACAATATAAGTTATAAGAAAAAGAATACAGATGTGTCTGATCCTTGCTAAATACTTGACAAGTGATGCTAAGGCAGCTCAGAAAACAGAATATTTGTCTCTTCCTGCCTTCTCCCCAGCCGGAGCCTGTGGAGCAGGGACACGGATGAGAAATTAAGCAGAAGATTGCAGCCACTTTAAGGACAGCAAATCCTGTTCCCTAAAATGTATGTAGATGGTTACTGAAGCTTCATTTTATATTCTGCTTCATCTCTGATGTGGCCTTGCAGAGATCCTGTAATTTTTGTAATTGCTTGAAATATTTCAACACTCTTTCTGAATTAAGGCAGCAAATTGTACAGATAGGTACCAAGAGATTATTTACTTTTTTTCTTTAGATTGTGGACATAATATTGCTTAAAAGTTATTGTATTAGCTAATTTATAAAAAAAGGGTGTTTGGCTTTCCTGTTATGTACAGGCCTGTCCTTTGTAACCAATTCAACATGAACATGTTCCCGTCTTTTTTTTTTTGTTCAGTTGTTTATAGTAGTACAGTGTTTTAAATAGCTGTTACTGAATAATTTTATGTGTCTCCAAATATGTCTTCAGATGAGTCTTATTGCTAATGTGTGAAAAGTAACAGATGCTTTAGGTTGCCAGCTCTCTTAATGTTCTCTAGAAGAAAGGTTCAGGATGAAAGGTCCATAGGTACAGGCACCTAGGTACACCTTTCTGATCCATAATTTTTTATTTGACTTGTTCCTGGGTGCTTCCTTTAACATCTTTAGCCTACTCGGGCTATGTATTTTGTTGGCTTTGTTGTGATGACTGGATTTCTTTTAAGATCGCTGACTTGTGTTTGTTCATATTTCTTTAAAGAAAGACGATGAGCCAGGACTGAGCCATTTTATACTTTGAAGGATTAAGTAAAATTTGGGATATTAAATTTACTGGTTTAGGTGAGTGTTGCAGTGAAGTTGTATTACTGAGGACCGTCACTGTTCATCCAGTTGTCTTGCTGCAGCCCATTGAACAAAATGACAGCTACAGGAAACATATGGTTTCAGTTTTAGTGGCACAGTGTGTAAAGCAATACACAATTTGTGTTCTTAACCTGTTTATTGAGCCTGATTTTTAGTAACCTCCGTCAGTAGGGTTTGTTTGTTCTAGGGCAGCTTGTGTCAGGCTTCCCCTTGCCAATTTATTGGCAGGGCACTGCGTCTGTTTACAACACAGATGTCTGTCTCCTACAATACAGTCATACAGTTCCCATTCAAATTGAGCTTTATTTAGAGCCGTTTGAATGTTTTTAATATTCAAGCCCACTGCAGTCTCATAACTTAACCTACCAGCTGAAGTGAAGGCTTTCAAATGAGACTCTTCGCTGCTGTTCCTATGGTTACACTCATACAGAAACCTGCTAAATAGGAGCCAGAAGGGCACGGAAAATCTACTAGTAACCCTTGCTATCATTATTGCAACTTTACAATTTCCAATTTATTCTTTCATTTCCTTTGCAATATTTTCTCTTTAAGTGGAAGCATATATTTCTGAGGATTAGTGGCTGCTACCGTTAGAAAACAGTGGCTATGAAAAGATGTTGGAGACAGACCCCCTGGAAAGAGGGTTTTGTTCTGCTTGCGAGTGGATTTATTTTTTCCTCCCTTCTATCCGAGTTAACTTAAATTGCAAGGCACTCTTTATGTGCGATTCTAGGAGATAGCTCCTGGGTTAGCTGTAGGTGATTTGCATGCAAACCACAAACCAGCATCCACGTACACATTCCTATCAGATGGTAGGAGTAATAAGTGATACGTTAACTGCTATTGTGGGGAAATAATACGTATTTAAAGCAAACAACCAGCAGTTCCTTGAGCACTGGAACGAATGGAGCCCGGGCCTCCTGTGGATTTGCCTTGTGCGTGATTGATTGTTACCGTCTGAGAATGAGCAGGAGCATTTCCTCACAGCTGGGGTATTTTGTGGTGTTTCCCTCATGTCGTGTCTCCGGGGGAAAAGAAGCCCACATGGCAGCGCTGGTGGGAGTTATGGTCTCCTCCTCCCGCTTTCATTCCCTCTATACCCTCCTCTGGCAGAGGGCTATCCCAGTTTCACCATCTACTTTAGCTAGCATAAGAGCGCATCAGGTCACTGCTGCAATCCCTGGATGCTCAGCCCTGGAGAGGTGGGGAGCGGGGATGTGTGTGTCAGGGCACCAGTCTGCCCTTCTCTGGAGGTTGGAGAGGGCTCGGCAGGCCCTGGGTGGCCACTGGAGGGGTACAAAGGAGAAGGAACTTGGCAGTGAGTGATGGGACTCCCTCTTGACCCTCCCTGCCTCAGTGAGATGCTGGGACAGACCCTCTCCATCTCTCCAGGGTGATGCCAAGCTCCTGTGACACCTGCCTGCTCTGGGTCTGCCTTAAGCTGCCTGTCCCAGAGAGCCCCTTCCTCTGCCCAGCTTCCCTTGGGTGGTGGATTGAGATGTTGCATCTGTTACCTCACTGAGACTGGTGAAGGCGGACGGTTTCCACTGGAGAGCAGGGTGAGTGGTAGCTGCGGGAAGGCATGTTAGCTGCTTGGGAACTGCCCTCTTGGGGCTTGTTCTGGTTCCTGTTTAAAAGCATTGCCCTTGCAAAAACATCCTCGAGCCTTGTGGCATGACAGCAGGCTGGTCTTTTTTTTTTTTTTTGTACTGCAGAAAGCCCAGGATAATTAGGCATCTGTATAAATAACACTTGAGGACACGCTAAACCAGAAGAACGTTTATTCTAGCTGCTCTCTGGATACATGAGTTTGCCTTGCTCTTCAGATGACTGTAAGGGATGGATAGAAGATCATTGTAGAAGAGGAGCAAAGAAAGTCAGAGCGTAATCACATAATGCAACCTCTTTTTCTCTTTTATAATACTGGTTGCGACTCAAGTCGTGCAATTTGTAAGAGTTGTCAAAGCAAAGAAATCAAAAAAAAAAAAAGAAAAACCAAAGAAAGTCAGAGTAAAGAAATACCAAGCTGTAACACAGATGTTTTAGGAGGGACTGAAGGGAAAGTAGCAGGACTTTAAATTGTGAATTAGGGGTCTGCTTCCTGCTCTGAATAATTTCAAGCTATTATGTAGCATGGTGCCTGCCAAAGCAATCCTCGCTTGTATCTCAGTGGTAAAATGTCAAGAACACCTGGGGCCAGTGGGATTAGAAATAGCAATAAATTGTTGGGGCATGGGGAGGGAAAGCAGCAAAACAACAAACTGAAAAAATACAGATTTTTTTTTTTTTCGGTCTCACTGTGTGGTGAATTACTTGCTTTTGGTGGTGGACTCGGTGGCTCAGCTCTGCCCCATGGCTGTTACCTGGCACCTGGGCTGGGGCTCCCTGGGGGTTGGGGTGCTCTCTCCCCCCGTCCCATGGCTGCCAGGGAGCCAACCTGGCTGTGTCCTGCCACGTACAGCCTGGGAGCAGCCACCTCCTCAGCGCCACGCTGTTCTCTCCAGGATATCCAGAGGACAGAGGGTTTGGCACAGTGATGGTGCTCCGGTGCCCTCGTTTCTGAAATAGCCGCCCTGAAGAAAAGGAATGATGTCTTGTGTCCATCACTTGGCTCAAAATCTCTATTTTGAAGCAGATTGAGGTAAACAATTATTATATATATTTTTTAATTTATTTTTTAAATAAATCACAAGATTTACTACACAGTTGCAAAGTTAAAAAAAGATGAACAGAGATGAAATGAGAACTAGAGCTATCATTTTTGGACTCCTTTCTGCCAGCCAAACAGTTGGCTGTGCCTCCCTGCTTTAGAGATCCTCCTGCCCCTCTACCAGCCCTGATCTCCCCAGGAGCCAGCCAGCTCTGTGCTGGTCTGGTGCCTGGCTAAGCCTTACGTGCCAGAAGATTGGTGGCAAATCACTGGAGTTTTCCATATGATGTAACCATGGTCAAGCAGCTTGCATGCTGTGAAGTTTCACCTGAGACCAGCAATGACAACAGTCAAGTCACTCGGGGTGATGGTCACTTTGAAGGTGACTTGTGCAACTTAGTCATAGGGAATAGTGTAGCGAAGTGATTAACAGAAACTCATTTGACCGCCTGTTCTCTGAGGGATGATGGAATGATGAACACGCTGCTTGTCCTGGCCTGGACCTGAGATTTCTGCTAAGCTTCATCTGTAATAATGTCTTAGTGGAGGTGAATTTCCAGCACTGGTGCAGTAAATAATTCTGCCACGGTAAATTTCCTGAAGCGTTTAGTGATGGTTGCTGACTGGTAAGAGGCTGGCCTTTCTCCCCAGTCTGCTACATTCAGGGAAGTGAAATTGTTGTTCCAGAAGCTAGTGGTTTGTTGGTGTTCATCTTGAGATGCTTAAAATCTCCTTCAGTCTTTCATACGGTTATCTTTATGTAAACACAGTAAGTCTTGGAGATAAAATGGGGAACTTCAGAAGAGCGGTTAACTGCATGAATAAATTCTGAATTTAAAATTAGTAACACTTCTGTCTTGACAATATATAGACATATAAAAGTTCACGTTGTACTTCCCTCCGCCTTCTGTGTCCATTTTTGTCTTTTAACAAAATTTCTTTTTTTTCTGCTCAGCATCATCAGTAAGACTGGCTTTTTCTTTTCTCTGTATGTAAAAGCTGTCTATTGGACAGCTGATGAGGGAAAGGTGTTTAGATTGTGACCTGAGGCAGGTTTCTGCACGGTCAGGTCCTTCTGCACAGTTCTCCAAATGGCTTTAAATGGAAAGGTCCTTTGGTCTACATCTAGACACTGAGAACTACTGAGAAATATCAATTCCTTCTGGTTTCCTACTGGGCAAGATATAAGTCTAAGACAAATCAGCAAAGAGTTTAGTGAAACTCCATCTTTTGGTGGGATTTTGATGAGAATTGCCTGTGGGAATGATGAAGTAGCAGCTAGTAGCTCTGGAAGCCTTGTTGTGATATTGAGAGCTCTACTGTGCGCTGTGAAGGGTAACATACCTTCTTCCTCTGCAGCTACCCAGGTAATTGGAAGATACTGTTTATTGCCAAAGATGCCTGAAGGACTTCAGCAGCTGTGTGCTTTATTTATTCTTAATAAAGTGAAGAAAGGCACTACCTTGGGTGCCATACCTGAGTGGAGAGGAGGGACATGTTTTTTAGAATTAGTAGGATGCAAGAAAATAGATTGACTAAGTTTCGTGTTTGACGTTATGTTTGGTTAGTTTATGTGAAACAGAAGTTCTGTGGCCTCTAATAAACTAAGAAAGGTTAATTGATGCGTTTCCTTTTACTCTTTCAAAGACGCAATTTCCTTTCCGCTGCCTCAGCCCTCCTTCTGGTGGTCTTGAACAGAACAAACTGAAGAGAGCTGCATTTTTTTTCTTCCCTTGTTCTTTCTAATGTTCAAGAACATATGGGACCCAAATCCTGTTAACAGGAAAAAAGATTTATTTTTTTTTAATGGACTTTATAATTAAGGTGGCATATTGCTCTGTTGTAGGTGACACATGAAGTAAGCCTAAAATAAGGAGTATCTTTCTTTAGTTGCCTTTAGTTGCTGGGATCTCCTTTATGGCTAGACACATCCTTGGGAGATACTACCTAGAGCCTTCTCCACAGCTGTCTAGGTGCCAGCCTCCGCTCACACACTGTTATTTAAAAACTGGTTAAGAGGATGCCTATGCACATGAAGCTGGGTAGGGAGCAGACCAGACCTCAGGAACGTTCCTGCGTTGACTGAAAATCCAGGCCATTGGGTTACGTTTGAGATCTTTCTTGGATGTCTCCTCCCAGTGTACAAATAGTGCACTTCCTTTTTGTGGAATAAGCCGTTTTTGGTTGATAGCGCCTTTTCTGGGAGGTGGTAGAGGGAGATCCAGACCCAGTCTCTCCCCACTCCAGCAAGCAAAAAAACCACCCCAAACTGATCAAATCTTTCATGCCTGAAGGCAAGTGTTCTACTTCTTATGCCACGTTAAAGCAGACCTTTGCTATTCCCTTAGAAATAAGCTATAGCTGCATTTTGTGAGGATGCTGTGCTTCTAAAACTCTTGACAGCTGCTAGATCAGTCCATGTGGGGACTGGAAACCAGGTAAAGTGGTACCTGAACTGTAGCTGAGCTGGGCAGGAGCTGTGTCTCTGGCAGCTGAGGGAGGAAACGTGATGGGAAAGTAGCATCCTGCAGAGATGGAGGCACCCAAGGAATTTTCAGGCCAAAGGAGGAGTTGCTTAACAAATCCATAAATCCCCATGAGCGAGCAGCCAACCCTGCAAGTCCCAAAAGCCAGACTTTTCATATATATAGAAGGAAAATCCTGTGGTGCAGTAACCACTTTTGGATATGGATTTAAAGTTTTTCAAAGACCAGAGGGCTCAGCAGTGTTACTTTTCCATTAAGTCCGTTTTGTTAGTGCCTGAGTAATACCAGCCTTGCTGATGATAAGTTTGTGAGAGCAGTTCACGTGCAGGTGTTGCCTCTGTTCATGTGCTGCCTCTGGGAAGATGATGGATTCTGCAATTCATGTCAGGAGATCTGTGCATCATTCTGCAAACACAGGTGATGCTTCAAATCAAATCAATAGATCACTCCCGAGGAGGAAACCTTCCAAACAAGATATTCTCTGCATTTTAAAAGCAAGCATCATAGCTAATACTGTTATACGGGTGCTTACTGACAGCATGCTGATAAAGGTATCTTATTTAAAAACTCTGTAGCTTTGTAGATGCTCGTTAGAGCATCTCTGAGGTTGGTGAGTCTCTTTTACACGTGGGAGGGCAGGCCGTGGTATCCCAAGGTGCTCCCCGAGGAGGGGAACAAGGAAGTGTTTGCTTAAGTGATGGCAGAAATCTCCCTTCAGACTACAGCAACAAACAAAAGGCCTACCCTTAATCTCTTTGCTATTCAGGCAGCTTCCGCAGCTATGCATAATGCAGTTTCAGTCAAACCAGAGAATGGGTAAATGAGGAAGATATAAGCACCTTGTCAAAAAATAACTTGGGTTTTTTTGTCTTCAGATTGAATCTTTCTCGACTCTTCCTTCTTTCCCTGTTTCCCCATCTCTAAACCAAGAGTAGCAATCATCTAAACAAGTCTTTACTTATAGTGCTTCTCTCAATCTTGATGCATCTTATTTTTAATTATGTTCTGTGGACTAAACAATATGTTGTCGGTCTTAATGGTTTTGCATCTAATGACCATCTGTCCTTAAATACATACCAGAATGAAAGTATGTTGAGTTTTTCCTCAGTCTGGAGGTGCTTGATAAGCTTTCTAGCGCTGCCCAATGCCATACTACAAGCATCTTAAGGTAGCTGGATAAATGCAGATTGGTTCTGGTCTTTCAGCATAGGAGTAAATCAAACCAGGAGGAAAAAGTAGTAGTGAGAACAGGATCTGCCACTGTCTTGAGGACATTGAGGGGACGGGGAGCTTTTGGAGGCTGGAGGCTTCTCTCTCACTAGAGCTGAGGAAAAAAGAGATGGGGAAAAAATATGCTCCAAGTAAAGTATGCACTGACTCTTTCTCTGGCTCTGAAAAAAACCTGAGGGAATTCAACTTCTAAGCTTCTCTGCTCCCCAGATTCTTTCTTTTTAAAATTCTAGCTCTTACTCAGTCTGGAAGGGTGTGTGTGTGGCTCACTTTACACAAACTTATGTTTCACCCGTGGCTTATTTGAGCCCAAGGGATGGAGCCTGACCAAGTTGCATCTCGCGCCTTCAGAGCCAGGTTGGCATCACTGGCTTTTAGGATTTGCTCTGCCCTTCTGTCTCACGCTGGGCTAATTTAGCCTCATCTTGGTAAACAAGAAAAGGGGTCCTTATTCAACAGATTTGAGCTGGAGTGACTGCAGCTGTCGTCTGGCCTGTGTGCAAACCAATTTTGTTCATTCCCTTGGCTGGCAGGAAGCCTGCACCAGAATTGTGTCGGGACTAATCAGCATTAAACCGATGTCAGGAGGGCTGCGGCAGCCTGCCCTGTAGCAAGGCAAGAGCAACAAGGCTGTTCAGGAGGGATTAGTGTAAGTCCTGCCCGGGATGCAGCTGTGCAAGGAAAAGCACTCAAACTGTACAGAGTATTTTTTTTTTTGGACCTCCTTTTTGGGAAAGTCCCTAGCCAACTGCTAAAAAAAGTAGGAAATCGGCATGATTTGCAGTATGTGCCTATAAATATGAAAGCCAGGAGAAGGTGCAGAGTCCATGGAGCTGTAATATCCAGGAGATACAGTTGGTGCCTTTGGGCATGCTGGGCTTTCTTCTCCTGGAAAGGCAAGGCAGGGGGCAACGAGTAAGTTCAGTGTGTGGTCTCCAGCCAGAAGATGTTAGTGATGATGCTGCTAGTCTTATGTTACACTGTAATAGATGTCTTAGTACTAAGCAACACGAAGACTGGGAGGTGGAAATATTTCTGAGAGAAGACCTGAGGCTTGGCAAGGGATGATTCATAGCTCTAATGCCTGACAGTCTCTGTTTTCCTGCCTGGTATTTACACTTCAGTTTCACGAGTGCCTCCTGGTTTGCATTGAAAGCATTAAATCAGATAGATCCAAACTTAGGGTTTTTTTTTGTTCCAAAGATGCTGAAATGTTGACATCATACTTTGCTCTCCCCTCGCTACAGCTATTGAATTGTCTTTGCAGTTTTTAATCTCAAAAATTATTTCTGTCTCAATCTCGAGCAGCATCATTTTAGCCTTGAAGTCAGCCCTGCTTTGAATGGGGGCTTGGACCTCCAGAGATGCTTTCCAGCCCGATTATTCTGATCCGCCTGCTTTCACAGGTACATGTTTTGGATGATCCTATGCCTAAAACACTCCAGTTTCCTTTCTGACTCTGTTAGGGGTCCGTCTGTTTGTGTATCTGTTCAGCATTAGTCATTCCTTCTCAGACTGTAGCTGTAACAGTTCATTGTATAACCACATAATATTGGTGTGCTTCTGTATTATCCACAGCGGGCACAGTCATGCTCTAAATGCCTTTTATGCCTCCTAAACCTCTAGGTAAATCTGCATCTGCCTAAATTTACACATCAAAACTGTTTTCCAGTGCAAAGCTGAGCCCAGATGAACTTTTGAACTGTGGCCCTGCCACATGTTAAGCATGTTGTCATTGTTTAGGAAGCTCATTTAGGGGAAGCAAGCAGACCTTCTGGTCTAAAATGCCCCAATTAATTATAAGCTACGCAACATAAGAAATCCTCCTTCTTAGGAAAAAATCATTAGCAGCAAACCTGTCTGAGATGAGTGAACAGTGACCCAGGAACAGAGCAGCTTTCTGGGTGTTCTCCTTCCTAGAAAAATCCATCAGGTCTTGGTGAAGAAGGGACCAAAGTCCCCAAACCTGCTTTGTGCTTACTCATACGTGAGATAACTCCAGTGGGGATCTTGGTGAGACTCCGGCTGCTTGGGTATGAGGGTGTGACAAGATACAGCACTGTGTTACCAAAGCTCGTGAAAAAGCCCAAATGCCCTCTCTGCCAAGGTGTCCTTGGGCAGTGTCTGGGTGGCATGGAGCATTTGGTGACTATTAATTAGGCAGAAGAGTATCGGCTACCAGTATTGCTTTCTGAAACACAGCTTTATTAAAGGGAAGCGGAGGGGTTTGGGAGATACTCTTAAGTGGGGGTTAAAGGTTAAAAAAACCCAACCAACCAAAAAAACCCCCTAATTTTTTGAAAACTTGGTTTCCAGCTAGGTACTAACAAAAATGGATGGGCTTTCAAAGAAGCATCCAGTGCATATCCTTGAATAGTCACTGAAATGGTTGATCCCAACAAGTATGTGTGGAAAATATGCATGAACCTCCCTAGCTCTGCTATCTCTGACTTTAATTTTTTAGGGTTTTTTTGGTTGTTGTTGTTTTGGTTTGGTTTTTTGGTGGTGGTGTTTGGGATTTTTTTGCTAGTCCTGGGTGAGAGATATACCTGGCTGGTGTGGGAGCTCTGTGCCCACTGCAGGTGGGGAGGATCTGGTCCCTCATTGCTCTTGCCTCCTGCACTGCAGGGCAAACAGGACTGTGTTGTGCAGGGCACGTTTCCTCTCGTGTTTCTCCTTTTCCTTTTGCCTAGTCATCTTTTGGCAACATCTTACCTGCTATGTTCATCCTAATAATACATCTCATTCTCTCCCTGAAAAAAGTGTTTGAAAATACTGTTTAAAAGAGGGAGAACCAGTAACAGAAACTAGATTTGCTGTAACCCAACCCCCCTTTTATCTTCTGTGCTAAAAGACTGGTATTTTTACCTAAACAAGCTACTGCTTTTTCAGAGTCTCTTTATTGGTCTCTGGATCTTCAAAAGTGACTTTCCCAAATACAGTGTTACTGGGGGCCTATTATTCATGCTTAATCAGATGTGGTGTGCTCTGCTGATGGCCATTGGCTTCAGGCTGTTACCCTGAAATGGCTACCTCTTGCCATGTCCAATGCAACAGGATATTCTTTTTAATTCAAGGTATTTGACAAGTTCGAGCCCCCTCCGTGTGGAAGTGCAGATGGCAACTAAAAGGATGCTGGAACGATTTCACTCCTGCCTTGGTGATGACAAACTGGGTTTCAGGAGAGAGCAGTAAGACTGACTCTGTAAATCTGTTTGAACAGATCCCCTGTCTCTGACAAACACGGAAGGGATTTGATGCTCCCTGTGATGGCTAGTGCTGTGGTCTGAGGTCCTACCTGCTTACCCATGCTCTCCTGCTTGATCGTTATGTCCAGCACTCCCCTCCGGTCTAGTTTCTTCATTTCTAATGCTGTTATGGAGCTTGCACATTTAATGTTGAATCAATCTCTTCTTAGTTTTGTGGGGGTTTGGTTTTTTCTCTTGTTTTCTACCCCCTTGTACAAAACTCCAAATGTCATGGTTGGCTTCTAGAAAGAGATTTTAGCATTTGGTGACCTCTTTGAAGTTGTGAGAAGATGGGAGAGGAAAAACACAGGTGGCATTTTTAAGACAGGAAAAGGTCTACCTTATAGACCAGAGAGAACCTTGATGTTCTAGATAGAGTTGAGGCTGTAAAGGAAGCACTAGATGAAACAAGGCTGAAATCCTGTTGAGCTGGTCTGCATGATGTCCCAGGGGGAAACCCCCTTTTTCATAGTGCAGGTTACCCTGCAGCAACTCCCGAGCTGGTCCTGGAGGAGCTGAAGCAACCTGCAGTGCATTGCAGTCTCCTCTGCCTCCTGTGAGAAGCACAGAGCTGCTCTGGTTGTCAGGGAATTAATTATTCATCTTTGAGGAGAAGGGCTCTTCAGGAAAATTCAACTGCTGCAGCTCCTTTCTCCATCTTAAGGAACATGTGTGTATTTCAAGTTTTGTATGTGTACAGCTCACATAGACCAGGGGTTTAAAGAAAGGGACAGCTTGGACCTGAAATGTCCAAAGGAGCAGCAACTTCCAAATTTGTGATCTGACTTGGCTGTTTTGCTTTCTGAATAATGCTGGGAAAAAAGCTGCGGCCAAAAACTTTATTTTCTCCCCCCTCTTTTTCTGCTAATTGCAGGTGTAGATTGTTCTTAGAAGCCACTGCAGAAAGTCTTCTGTTGGGTTTCTGCAAAGCTTTGTGTAATTTTGTGTTTGGAATACACTCCTACTGTAACTTGCTTACTGAACTATGATTCCATAGGATGTGATCTTTAGAGAAAGAGCACAATTTCCAAACTATTAAGTAAAAGGTTAGGAAAAGGGAAAACCTGACCTTCTGCAAGAACAGAACACTTATTGAAGTAAGTGCTTTTGCTTCTACAGGTTGACACAAGGTTGTGATTAAATGCATTTTCAAAGCAAAAACTAAAAAGGCTTAGGAAACATAATTTTAGACAATGTTGAAGGACTTCTTTGGCATGCCCTGACAGTTCAGGGAGATGAAGCATTTGCATAAGAAAGTACAAACCTCTGTCAGAAAGTCCACCTGGGTGACTATTGCAGAGTGATGTGAGTCTGTGTGTTATCATTTGGGTAGGGCGACCACACTTGGATCTAAACCAGAGAAGAAGCTGTAGCTAGATGGGGCTCAGGTTTTGTTGCCGTTAAGTCAGCTGCTCAAGATCTGCCCCCGTGGGCTGCATCAAAATCCATCGTCTCTTTAGACGTGGAAGAAACGATGGAGAGGTGGGAAGGTGGTGTGGGATTGGGCCGTTGCAGGGTTGTTAAAAGTGCATCCTCTTCCCTCACTGGAAAGTGTTACTGACCTGAATGAAAGGGGGCTCCGCGCTAACCTGCAGCCTGAACCAGCTGTGTTGGAAAGCACCACTATGAGAAAGGGAGCAGAAAAGGTGAGGGAGATACATAGATAAATACACCAAAGAGAGAGGTGGCAAAAGGATGTTTCTTTGGGGAAGGATTAATTTGGGAAAGGGTTAACCAGAAGCACCATCAAAACTGGTACTGCACTAGTTTTATAGTTGATTTAAAATACCTGTTTCCTCAGGCTGTTTATAAATTGATGCTCTGATGCCACAAAATACAGATTCAGGTTGAAGTTTCATATTTCTGTATTAAAATGAGTCCCATTCAGGCTGTCATATTGGTATAAACAGAGAATAAACCTTGCTGAATTCAAAGCCCAGGATGGACTCCTACTTTAACAAGCAGCCTTCTTCAGAGGCAGGAGGAGTGTATTTTTGAAGCTTTGTTGTTTTACCTTATTTATAAGCTTCGCTAGAAGTCTGAATGTTTTGCAATTCTTTCATGACCTTTAAATTTGCAGCTGTAGGATGCATGTGAGTGCTCAGATCCCTTTAATCTGCTGTACATACGTACTCTTTTAGGTTTCAAAGGGGAATTCTGTTTCCCCACGTGCACCGTGTGTTCTTGTGATGACTCAGAGACCAGCCCCATTGGACTGATTCTCTGTATACACGTGGAGCCCTTGAAATATTCATTACAGTCTGTGGTAATCTAATATTAGTGAATCATCTTACAGTTCTTTACAAGAAGGTTGGGGTTTTTTTCAGCCTGATAATAAAACTGCAGGTTTTATTTAAGCAAATATCCAGTAATACTTATGCTCAGCTACCCTCTGCTTAGCTTATTGCTAAGCAAACCCACAGCTATGTAACTGCTGATATCTGCATCATTTGTTGTCACAAATATTTACAGTGTGGGTCTTTCCTCTTATGTGTGCTTCCTATGTAAGTATCCGAAACAATTTCCTTCCTTAATGTAAATATTTAATCCAGTGCACACAGACCTGTTAACCTTTGCATTGAGGAGGTCCCCATCAGGGATGCTCTCGGTGGATTTGCGTGTTGCAGAATAAATCACCAGAAACCTGTCAAACCCTGAAGAGATATGCAAATGCCTGCATCTCTTTAATCTGGCATGTGTGTATCCTGTCTGATTTGAGATGGGAATTCTAATCCCGTGGGAGCAATGCAGGAACTCCTGATGCTACCGCAGTGCTGCGAGGAATTAGGAGCCAGCTGGTGTCCAGGTTTGAGGACCGTTTCTATTGTTGCTTCGGCCGTTTTGTGGAGCTGGGAAGAGCCGCAGGTGCAGGGGGCAGCTTTTGAACCTGTAAGGGAGCATTCCTGCCAGTCTCCTCTCTCTGGGAGAGAGGGAGCAAACACAAGTATGTGGTTGTGAATACATTATACGTGTCCTTTCTCTTGCAGAGAATAATGCTCTTCAGTTGGTAGGCTTCTGTATTGTAGGGAACATGAGTAGGGACTGTTGAAACCCATCCTTACACACCGTAAACAACTCCCTCCTGTCTTGATTTGAAGGCATTACAATGTCTTCCTCCATGGAAAATGACCATGCTCTTGTTTGCTCTGTCTCACACCAAGACACAGTCATTTCCAGAGTTGTGTTGCTATCCCCATACGTTTTGTTAAGTCTGTTTTCTTTTGAATGCACTTCTCTGTATTTATTAGACCTTCCAGTTGTTAGTACACTCAGAGAGTGTAGGTACTAAAGCACATTCAGCTATGGTGTGGCCCATGCCAAATCCAGCCTTGATCTGCTCAGTATGAAATACACTGTTTCTAGTGGATGCTCAAACAGTTACTGAGGTCTCCAAAGCAGCGTGGTATGGTTTGCTCCATCACGTGAAGCGTTCTGTTAACTCCCCAAAATTCCCCTTCATGCCAAAGGAAAATGTAAATATCATAATATAACTCCTGTTGGTTTTGCGTGAGACGCGTGCAATGGCCGGGAGGGCTCTTGTGGCTGGTTGGGGTGGCTCTAAGCAGTTTGGAATTAGCCTCTCCATAGTCAGTGACAACTTGTGCTTATTTAAAAACTAGAACTGCAATTACATGCCTTCTACCTGTGCATTTTTAGTATGCCAATCAACCAGGGATCAAGACAGTAGAAGATTAACGGATTAGTGGCAAAGAGGAAACATTTGCTAAATGCCAGGTAATTTTAGGGTTATTTAGATCTCTGTTCTCTGCTGCTTCCATCTCTACTAGCAGGGCATGAAAATAGCAGGCAAAATATGTGCTTGGGGTGAAAATGGGCCTCAATTTCTTACTCTCCTTTTCATGCATCTCTCCAGCTCCTCTTTCAGAGTCCTGCTGGTTCCTTTCAACCCTGTTTCAGGCCAGGAAGCGTGACCTGTTCCCTTTTGTGGGTCTCCGTGCTCTTTTTACTTTTAGGGTCTAAAACCACCCCAGAAACGTGTACTGTTTTTATATGGGTATCTACCGCTCTACAGAGGGATTGTTACTGGAATGGCAGTGGAAATTTGAGGGGAGAGAGGGCAAGGCACTGGTTTTCATTGTTGAGCTTTGGCAAAGGAGAGATTTCCAAGACACAAGTCTCTGCCCTGACTCCTTTTGCCTGTTTGTGGGACTTTACCCGTACTCTTTAACAGCTCTTGTTGATGACAGTGGAAGGTGTATCCTGGGGTTTAATGCCGGGCTGTTGGGAGAGCAGGCAACCTCCAAATAAACAGGAGATTAGATCTGATATAAGCCTTGAAATGGTATTTTTGGGGTGAGCAAAGGTTAGGGTCATACCTGCAGAATCACCTCCATTTCCAGACATCTGTGGGGATGAGTGGGACAAGGGAAGAAAGGGTCTGAGGTCCAGGGGCATTTGCAAGATGAACCTAGAGGCAATTATTTTTCTGGCCTTCTCAGTGGAGATCCACCTTTACAGAGGTACATTGGTACCTGATGCTCCCCAAGATGTTAAGGGAAGCCAAAGGATTTTGTTTCTGGGTTCCCCTTTGCAGAAATCTGAACTAGATCTAGAGGCATGGTAGAAATACTGCTGTACTTCGAGTTTTCCATCTGGAGTCTAGCTTAGATCCAGAAATCAGTGTTGGTCCATGGCTTTGGGTTTGAATCGTGACATTTTACTGTGGCATGGTGATTGAGTTCTGGTTTTGGCTTTCTGTATTTTCAGTAGACTTGGAAATTGGCCACAAAATGGTAAGCAGTGGTAAAGAATAAATCTGTTTTTTTAAGCTTTGTCTGGAATATAGAGCTCTGCCGCAATGGAAAAAACTAAAGCTGTATCTAACTAGTCATGGTTTACTTAAGTTTACTTAAGCATAGAGAATATTTTTCAAGTGGCTTAGATGTGCAATTACTGTGCACTGATAACTTCTTAATGATCCCTTGTGTAAACTCACTGGCAGCAGCCTGATCTTCAAACAGTTTCTAAATGCAGGTGGTGTTGACCAAGGCATGTAGGTTCTTGCAAAGATGTGTGTAGCAGAAGAGATATTTTAACTGAACAGTTACGAGAACTGTTCTTTCTTTCAATATGATGATATTTTTGCCTCCTAACAACGTTCTAATGTTTTTTAGTTGCTGTTTTTTTGAGAGCTAGTAAGAACTATGTCATCCAGTGTGTTGTATAAATGTCTTGTTCCTTGGGTGGCAGTTCTGCCCATGGTGGAAGCATTTGCAGCGATATGCTGATCTCCAATTAATGTAGTACAACTGGGCTCAAGCAACTGAGAGCATTCTCCAAATGGAAATGGTTTCTCGGGTGGCTCCTAAGTGTCATCTCTAAGGACTGATATTGCTGTGTGGGCGGTGGATCCTTATCTGCCTGCATCTTCATTCCTTCTCCATCTGGGAGCTCTGGTAACTTCAAACCTTGCCTGCGGGTGCTTGTGACTTTTCAGTGTGGAAAGTTTCTGTCTTTTCTTTTTCTAAAAGGATTCAGTTGTTGAAAACTGGCGGAAGACTGGCTCTTGGAGACTGTCATAAGGACAATTATTTGTTGGCACTGGCTTAAACAGCAGTTTCTCAAAATCCTCTAAACAAAATCCATTTGTGCTACTCGGAGGAGTGTTTCTACTTCATGCTGATGAAAGAGCTTTCCTAACTACAAGAAGCGAAGTTCTTTCTTTGCTGGACCTTGTTCCCATCAAAACCATGTATAACTAAGTTTTCATAAAACTTAGCAGCTGCAGCCTTTGACAGATGAGCATTGTCTTGCTTTTAAAGGGCATGCATCAAAAGTAACTCAGTATAGTGAGGAGCTAATTCTGGGTCCACCCTCCCTAAATCCGCCTCTTGGATAAAACCAGTTGTCTGAAGCTTGCAGATATAGGCTGGCTCTTCAAGGAGTGTGAAGAGGCTATCTCTTCTCAGGATGTTCTAAGAGGCCAGCTTCAGTGATGCTGTTGGGTTGTGGATTGTGCTGTTTGAAAAAGGGGAGGTGGGAGGGGGGGGGAATCTTCAGAAACTGGGAAATAGCTTCCTTCTGGAGAGTACTGATGGATGTGGAAGAGGGAGGTTTCACAGGCTGGGTTCTGCGTGGCCAATAAAAAACCCAGCCACAAGTCCTTTGGATCCTCTTTGTGGCTCAGCACATCAAGGGACAGGTCCTGGGGACATCAGAAAGCAAGGGATTTCTCTAAACCAGGAAAGCTTATTGCCCACTCTAATGGTGCTGAGTCCAGGGAACTAAGGCCCCAAGGTTGGGCAAGATGGGTAAAAATAAAGTTGCCAAAAAGCAAACCCCCAAATTGGGCACTGCTGGTTATCCGAGCTGCGGGATGGGCATCTCTGTGCTCTGTTTATGTCAAAGTTGATTAGTGCTGAGAATGGTCCAGGCCAAATTAAGCTTCTTTCTTTTCTTGTACTGATTTGCAAGCCGAGCTTAATTAGGGTGGCAGAAGGTGTTATCAGTGAATTTATTCACACTCTGCTTTTGTGTAAACGCAGCTTTGGTGAAACTGCTTCTAACTTCAAATAACAAAACACCTGAAACTTGCCATCCTGATGAGCCGAGGGGGATTAATATATTGGTGCGTAATATTATGTGCATTGCAGAGTGATTTAAAAAAAATCTATCTTAATGCAGCCGGGTTTAAAAGATAACTGAATGCACTGTAATGATAAAAATATACACTAAAAATAAAGCTGTTTGCTTTTGTACTAACAAAGCCCCAAAGCAAGATTTACTGAAAAATTCCCCTTTCTTTCCTGCATTCTTGCACACAAAACTAAACAGTAATAGTACAGGGATTTTTAGGATGACAAGTTCTGGTTGTTTGTGGGTTTGTGTGCTTTCTGGTTTGGTGGGGTTTTTTTCCCCTTTTCTCATGTCCAGAAATACCAACTGTAATAAAGCAGATCTTGAGACAAGACTCCTGTACTACCTCTGTCCTGGTGCAGTAGGGGACAAAACCTGCTTTAAATTTAATTCCAATTGAAAATTATGATTGTGAGATTCCAAAACCAGTCTGAGAATGCAGCATCATGTTTTAACACAGAAAATCGGGTATGTTTGAACTTGATCCTGCCCTTGTAAATTAATATATAGCACAATCATGAAAGGTGTCCCATGCAAACTAGATACCTCATTCTGTGTTGAGTCCACAGAAGAAGGTGAACGTGTGGGAAGCAGGCACTGCACTGAGCAGGAAGCCATCCAAACTTCATGGAGGGACATGATGCCATCTAAAATGCCCGCTCTTCCTTGGCCATTCAGCCCAAGCCTGCAGGCAGGTGCCTCTTGCTCCAAAGCCAGGGGTCCCCTCACCTGATGGGCTTTGGCATCCTGCTGTGTTTAAGGACCTGAGCTGATGTCTTGAATATTTTTCGCTCTGATATTGCTAATGTTCTTCTAGGAACTGAGAAATGGATTTCAGACCCTTCCATACCTTAGGGGTACACATATTACTCACTTGCTATGTAACTAACCAAAAGGTTAGCAGGCAATTTAAGAATAGTGATGGATAGACTTAAATTTAAATGAACTTTTAATTATTGTTCAAATTGTTTTCTCTATTAGTACTCATTCATTTCATACCAAGTATTCAAAATGGAGAGCGGTTTAGAATATGAAAAATGCAATTAAAAAGAAAACATGCCACTTGCTGTGTATAAACAGGGTAGACCAGGGATCTGTGGGGCGCACACTCTGCATACTGCCCAGCAGTGGATCAGGATCCCATACTTTGAAAGGCAGCGGTGCCAGCACCAACTGTGAGTGAATTCCACACACCTTGATTTCTGGAGCAAATAAAGGCCCAAGGTGTAAATAATTCCCTACATTTATAAGTATAGGTCTAGTTTTATACCCGTTCCAGTGTTTCCTCCTAATCCATTCCAGCCTTTGGGGACAGACCCCAAGGTTATCATCTAGGAGCACCACGTCTGTGGTACCTGTTTATTAAACTCATGCCCCTGCAAAAAATCACCCAAACTGACATTATTTAAGGCATGACAAGATCATGATACAGTTTGATGTAAAAGGCATGGTGTAGTTCATACTTGTTTGCTAGTGCAGTGGGATGTCTGTGATCTGTTGGCAGCTGGGACTGGGGCTATTTTAAGAAGCTGACAGTGTTGGTGCTGTATAATGTTACTCTGTAGGCAGAGAATAAGTATTTTAATCAAGGTCAGAAGGAAGGGATTATGGCAAACTGCTTGTTATTTTTTTGCCTTTTTCTCTTTACTTAGATTTGCACAGTAACTCTCGGGTGAACAAATATCTTTTTTAAAAGGACTTTTGAAATACTGAGCCTTTTCTAAATGTAATTAGTTTGTGGCAATAGTCGTATTCCATTACATCATGTTTGTATAAAGAACTAGGCTGTGCAACAGTGTTCATAGGTCTGTATTTATATCGCTGTTGTCAATAGTCTTCTGTCATTTTTACTTCTTCTGCAGGAGTTTACGTAACTGCTGTGATTGTTTAGCTGCGTCATCCATGATGATAAATGGTCAAAGTACTGAAGAGGGTAGCAAAACCAGAATCTATCCTGGTGGATCTGGCTGGGCATCCCTTCATGAGTTGTTACATCTTTCCTTTCCATTCTTCCTATTGCAGAGGTGGTGGCTAATTCCGTGGAAACTCGGTGCCAACTTCCCTTTGAATGATAACATTGTAGAAAACTTTTGGGGAGAGTTGTGAGGGCAGCCTGGCAGAGAGGCTTGTAAAGGCACTGTGGGTATGGGCCATTAGCTAAGGGACTCTCCAGCTTTGGCAATTGTTTGTTTTGTTTCCTTTCATTTAAATATTTATGCAACTTTTTAGTTCGAATAGCTCAAAAATAGAATGAAATAGCTTAATATATCTGGAGTGAAAAGTCATCATCCTGCAGATTCGAATGTGGGTTATCTTCAGGTGCCTCCTGAAGAAACGGGAAAATTATCCTAAAATACAAATTCACATCTAAAAATCTTTATTGAAAGAACTCCTGTGCCCTCTGCTGAGGGCTGCCTTTCCAGAAAATACAGCCTTGGCAGAATTATCTGCGTCCCCTGAACTGATGCCTGGATTAACAGCTCAAGTAGGAGGTCGTGGTGGAAATACTCTGAATTTACACCTAGAAACTGAATGACCAGAGAGTTCAATGGTATTGCAGCTTGGATATACGCTCCGGGTTTACAAAAATAGATTTAACATTTGGAGGATGGCGTAATGCCTTTGTGTAGCATACGAATGGGGCTTTCTTGATGAAGGAATGCCGTGGCGTCTGTGAAAACATTTTTGGTTTTCTGCAGATGGGCAAACCAGTTGTAAGAAATGTCAGTTGGAAGAGCTTCCTGCTAAAGTATCTATTACAAGTACCTATTGGGGTATCTGTTACTAGAAGAGATTAAAATTGTTCATCCCAGCTTATTTACTCAAATCTTTGTCTAAAACCACCCAATTATGAGACAGAAATGATGAACAGAACTATTGGGTGATGTTAGAAAGTCCTGAAAATGGCATTCAGTACAACACTGAAGGTGTAATAACGTGGCTATACTAAAACCTCTCTGGTTTAGTTCAACACCAGTTAAATAACCGGTGTTTTTTCCTCCAGAGTTTGGCTCAATATATGAACAGAACTGTCTTTCATAATAGGGAAGCTGAACAGCAGCATGCCATTTCAAGTACTGAGAATTTAATCTCGTTACTAATTTTGAAAAGTATTTCTACAATGTCTGTCAATGCGTTCAACACCTTTATAGTAATACAGCGGCACAGGGTTTTATTTATCACATGGATTTACCCTTTGGCAGTGGCGGTGGGAAGAGCGGTTGCAAAGGGCAATGTTTAATGTCTGCTTCGTGTTTTTCCCTTCCCCGGTATATTTGTATGTCTTTTCATTTTGTTTATACTTGCTTTTTTTTTTTTTTTATCTCCGTTTGTTATGTTGTGTAGTCTTGTACAAATGGCTAGAAGCAGAACTCCATGGCAAGAGCTCAGATACTGCAGACAAAACCTCAGGTAAAGAGGCGTTAAGGTCAAAACAATCACCAGGCCCTCTCTCTTTATCTTCTGTCTTCCAACTTCCCCTTGAATCAAATAAAGGATCAGAGTTTAAAAACTGAACCAAAAATCCTCAATTTTTTTTCATTCTTTTACCTAATTTAAATCAATATCTGATAAATTTTAGTCTTTTTCTTGAAGCTCTCTTGGCAGATGTGTTTCCCCTCTCCAGCAAAATGCCACTCGTGGTGTCAGATATATTGGTGAATATACAAATTGCTACATCCCAGTGTGCTTGGTAAAGACTGAACAAATTAGTTATGTAGATCTGTGGACAAAGGGTACTGGAAGGCCCAGCTCCACCAGTTTCTGCTACAGAGAAACAAAGGTTCCTGACACCTCAAAGAAGCATGTTTTGCAGTCTAGCCTTAAAGAGCAATATTAGTGAGGTCCACATAGACACACACACCCTGCAAAAAAAAAAAAAGTCCCAAATCATGGAGGTGTATTGGTAGGGTACACAACCCACCATGGCTTTCTGCTTAAATATGATCCATCGCTTCCTTTATATGTTGACATGCAAGAGGTATGTTAGACCCTGCTCACCCCAAAAAAGCCCCCCTGAAAACGCCACCACCATCTTACAGGCAACTCAGGTTTTAAAATTTTGGAACGAGAACTGTTTTGTCTGCCTTGTCCCAGTCTTCCCTTTCATATAATTGCCCTTCTCTGCTATAAGCTTCTGAAAGTATGTGATCAGAAACAATTTGAGTTAACGTCCTTGGGCACTGACCAGCCTACCACTGCCGCTTTGGTGTTGTGGTGAGGCCCAGGAGAAAAGCAGCAGAGCACAATTTCTGCACGGCTTAAACTAACCGTCTCCTGAACCTGACAATTAACAGCTTAGTTGCTCCCCAGCCAAGCACTATTATTCCTGTCCCCATGTTGTCTTCTCGCCCGCACGTTGTACGTTGCTTGCTTCTCGTGCGGGGTCAACCGGTTATCTGATGCTTAACAAAGTTCTGTCTGCAGGGAAAGAACAGAGCTGGATGTGCTGAGCGTTTTTCATTAGAAATAGCTGTCAAAGAGGTTGTCACCATGAGATGCAGCACTGTGCATAGTCGTGCTCCCAGTACGTTCCTCTAAAGGAATAAAAGATATTTTTATTTCTGTGGTCACAAGCATTCCTGTCTACGTTCCAGAGTTTGGAAGGAGCGACAGATAGCTCGTGTTCCCTGGACCAGAGGGTGTGGGTAGAGGATGCCTCTGCCTATTTGGTACATGTTTTTCTATGCCTCTGTAGCTGTGATAATTAATAAAAACAGATCTGCTTAAGATCACTAAATTTTTAAATATGATCAGCCCATTGTGACTGACAGCCTCACAACTGTAGCTACATTTCCCTGGCAATTTTATCCTTCATCCAAAACACAGAAGATGCTTATTTTCTAACTTTGAGAAAGCTTTTCATTTTGAAATGAAATTAGCATGTTTTTTCTTGATCTAGTACCCATCACTTCACCATTTGCTTTTAATTTGAAACTAAAAATCTCTTTAAGAATGAGTGCCTTTAAGGGGTGGTGCAAGTTGTTTAAACAGGCCGTTCAACTGGCTACTGCATCCTATGTAAATGGAACTTAAATCTGACACATTTTACATAATTTTGAAATATACTTGAATGATTTTTTTTAAAATATCCTGAAAGCAAAAAGGAACCCATTCAAAACCAAATGTTTTAATTTGCCTCTGATAGGCAGCTTACCCTATGAGATGTGCTGTTTGCACGAATGGGTACCGCGCATCAAATACGATCTTTCTGTCTGTATTTATAGCACTGTTATCTGGCTATTAATATTTTAGAATATGGATTCAATTCGCATTTGATACTTGCTGCATTTTTAATGTGCCTCGCTAATCCTGTTCTGGAAGCTAGCAAGCAAGCACTTAAATAAGCACACAGTAGATTTAATGAAAATTCACTGTTTGCCTAGAATAACAGCTAAATAAATTTTATTTGCCACGTGTGGACTCAACAGTTCAGAACTTCCAAGGCTGAGAGTTGATAATATAAGGTACCCTTCATTTCAGATCCCTTCCTTCATGTTTGCCAAGAAGGTTTTGCTCCCTGTGGTTTTCTTCCAGCTGCTTGTCAGTGTGGAGCTGGGTGTCATGTTCCCCGTCTCTCATCTCATTTCGGTGAGAGTCGGGGTGTTTTCTGCTAGTTTGGCCAAACAATGACATTCCACCCTGACGTGTGGGCTGCTTTCTGCCGTATCCTTGTACTGCTTCTTTCCTAAATTATGTAAATCTAAACGCTCACCCTGCCTGGCTTCCTGGGGCAGCTTTGGATGGAGGGTGCAATGTTGTGCCCTTTTGAGCTAATGGCCAACTGATTCACTCCAGTGTGGTTTCCTGGCTTTTCTCTTTTTGTCTTGTGATCACTGATGGAGAAAACTGTATTTTGTTTGTGTGTGTGTTTTACCTTTAATTTATTATTTTTTAAAACCACCATAGTAGTAAAACACAAACCCTCCAGAGACTCTGCAAAGGTAAGTTATTCGTGCCATTTATTTTCCTGGACAAAATGAATCCATGCTGTCAGCCTACTAGAACTGGTTTTGGAAAGCTGGATTTCCTAAAGCACATTTGTACTTCATAAACAAAAAGTTACAGACATCTCTGATGTCTAAGTGACTGTACAAGTATTTGCAGTAGCATACACATTATTGGTCATTCCCAAAAGCTGATTGAAACCCTAATTTTTTCATGATTACTATGGTTTATTGGCAAATATGCCTTGTTCTTCTCCACTAGTTCCAGATGCTGCCAGAGTATTGTGTGTAAAGATGGGAGAGTGGAGGGTGGTTTATAGGGAAAATGAGGCAAAGGATGCTCAAAAACAAGAACAGCCAAAATCAAGGTTTTCTCTGCTCTTATATCCCCAGTGATGTAATTCTTGGTCTAACCTGGAAGTAAGTGGAGCTTTATCTGGTGGGGTTATCAATTGAGCCACCAAGCTGAGAGAGGAGGATATTTTCCTGCGGTGAAGCTTTCCAGGGTTACTTCCCAAACCCCTTTGAGTAGTCTGACATGATTCTAGAGCCATGTGGAAGTTATTTAGGTGAAAGCTGGGCTGTTTGTTGTCCCACTCACTCTGAGCACACAGAGCCACGTCCCCTGAGATGCCACATGTCATAGGTGTGCTGCAAGTGGGGTTCTCCTGGGCATGTCCATTGTGCAGGGCAAAGCCTGCCCCAATTTCTTTGGTGCCTTTGGAGCACAGGTATTAGAAACAGTAAATGACATGATTAATGTGTATTTCTGCTAGACTCCCATGTACATTTGTGTGCTAATACCAGGTGATTAATCAATTTAATGGTTGACTGTCATTGCTGTGGGCTATTTTTCAGGCAAAAGTTGTTTTTACAACACCCATACAATGTAGATTGGAAAACTGGCCCCCAAGGAAGCTGCAAAGGGCTCCACCAGTGAGCTACAGAAACAATGAGTGCTTCTGAACCACCCAAATTACCCAATTAGCATCCATCAGGTTACAGTAATGCTTTTTGTCATGAGAAAAGAAACCTTTAAAGAAATTTGGACTCCAGCAATCACTTGCTGTTAGTGATGGGGAACTTAATGATGTCATCCAGATGCTCTTTGAACTTTTCGTAGAAGCAACCAAACAAATTTAGCATCAAATATCTGCCTTTCTGCTAATTCACAGTTGTAAGGTAAACTCTGTCAGATGTGAAAAAGATTTGAGATCTAATTTGGAAATAGCCTTGTGAATATAAAAGTATTTATTTGATTGTGCAAGCACGTTATTTACTGTTTGACAGTAAGAATTAACAGCATTGCCAAGTATGTTTAAGTCCATACCTGGAGAGAGATTTTTCATTGGCTTTGCTTGTTGAGATTTTTATTTTGTGAAACTTTAGGAATCGGTGGATGACATACATTATATCTTTGTCTCTGATGCCTCTGCAAAGAACTTCTGGACTAAAATAAGAGTCTACTGCCAAGTTCAGTACTAGAGCAATGATCCCGATTTTTGTGTACTTCAGTCTGAGCTTTGTAACTGAGCATGGAGAGGATTTTCATCGGGCTTGTGCTCTGGACTGCTATAGCAGCTAGTGGCAAGTCTGGTTCAACTTGGCAGATGTGATGAGCTACTCAGCTAAACCCTGACGTGTCTTTTAATTTGATCCAGTTTAGCTGATACCTTTAGTTTTCATTATTTCTATGATGCATATACTTTTGCTGGGTTTCTGGTTTGCCTTGAGCAATTCCAGAAGCATGCTGGATTCCCCTGCCAGAGCTCATAACATCTTACCATTTCCATTGATTCCTGCCCCAGGAAATATAACTGTAGCGTTGCATCATCACGGACCTTTTCTCCTATCAAGTGCAAAATATCCTTGTAGAAGCTTATTTGCTTTTCTGCCCCATGGGTGTCCACCAAAGTCAAGTGAGACAGACAGTGCTAGAAAAAAGCAATGCTGCAATGTCTCTAAATCCTGTGTTAAAAATGAGCCGTTGTACAAAAATACCTGTATCCTTAAAATTTCAGAGATCTCTTGGGAAGGAGAAGATTTTTAAACACATTCTCTGACTGCATTTGAAAGCAAATGCTGTCGGAGGAGCTGCTTAGGTCTCCTCCACCTGGCTCCCAGGTCACTCAGTGCAGTGACTCTTAGAGCAGGGCAGAGTGCAGTCCCAGCACAACTGACTCGCTGTTATGGCTTGAAGAACCCACAACAATTTATTGTCATTTAGACAATTATTTTATCACCCAATGACCCCTCCCAACCCGTTGAAGGGGAATCGAGGAGAAAAACAAGGAAACCTGAAGGTTGAAATATAAACAGATTTAATAGAATAAATAATTAACAATCCTGTTGGCAAGCTTGGGTCGAGTGCCTGGGTCTTGCTCCTCCTCATCCTTGCACCTGGTGAGCTTGAAAACACTGAGACCTTGAAACCCACATACCATAGCTGGCTATAAAGTAAATATTTTCACAAATTCAGACATGAGAGTATTTGAAAAATTCAGTTTTCCCAAGCATTAGAAGAGACCTTACTGAAAAGTAAAATTACTGAAAGACAAATTAATCCTGTGTCACTCAAACCACTCGGACACTTGCGTGTCTTGAGGAATCTCCACCTGCCTACATTCATCCTCGCGGAGGTGTAAGAAATATCTGACCTCCATCTCCTCTTCCAGCCCCTGTGGGACAGTGCAGCTTCTGCCCTCTGCATTGAAAATGTATTAAGGGTTTCATACAGCAAATGGTTTTCAGCCCTCCTAAAACTTTGCCTGGATAATTTTTACCTTGTGAACTGCCACTGTGCTTATCTTCCCTACAATTATCTGCAGACCCTAAGCTCTGCCAGGCAAAAGCTGAGAAGCTCTGCCTTTAAGTATCAGTTTGTACAGAAACTTCCTTGGATTCGTTCCCTCCAAGCCAAATGACTCCATAGGCTGTGCTTCGCGAGGAGCAAAAGGCATGTGCCAAATGGCTGTGGCCTCGGAAACCTTCGGGTAACTACTGACCTATGAATTTTGCAACATCACTTGGAGGCTGCTGGCTGCTGCGAGGTTGAATTGTCAGGTGTAACTCTGCAAGCACAAATTATACTCCCACAGTCTGTGTTGCCTTCAGAGAGGGGTTAGTGAGGATAGTGACTTGTACTTTAACTTTTCTGCAGGAACGGTGGATTGCCTTTGGAGCTTGCCAAGTGATTGAATAGTTTTCCATCCAAAATAACCTCTCATTAAAAACATTAATGAAACATTGGTTCTGTCTTTAAGTATAAAGAGAATTATTTTTTAAAACAATAAAAGAAATCCAATTCTGTTCCAGTGACATATTTTTAGCTAGGTATCTAGGTAACACTAAAAAGTCCAAAAGGGAGCCTTTGAGCGCAAAGTAAGGTTTGATGGAAAACATTTAACATTGTGAATTTAAGGCTTTTGTCCCATTTATCTCTCTCGGGTGAGGAAGGAATTGAACAGAAAAAGACCCACCTGTAGCCTTTAAAGCAAAAAGCCTGAAATTAGTACCCTGGTATCTGAGAAAAGTGTACTAGATGGTAATATAATTAATAGATTTTAAGAATTTCTTATTTTGATTACTGTGTTGCGTAGACTATCCGGTGGTGGAAACTCCATTAACAATATCACTGTGAAACAGACTGTTTGTATGCTGATAACTGGATGCATTTCTTCTTGAAGTCTAATTTCAATCTTCTTCTTTGCACTTGCATGTCCTTGAAATTTGATGTAAAAAAAAAAAAAAAAAGTTTAATCTTCACACAGGACTTTTAATATAAAAAACATCTATAATGAATCCTTGAATAATTTATAATAGCAGAGAAGTGCTTATACTTTTTATTGACTGTAAGACAGTTTGTTAGAAACTTGATGGAAAAGTCCTCCTTCAGTGTCTAAGTAAAGTCATCTCTGGATATTCAAACTACAGGGGAAGGTGGAGAATTCAGTTGATTGCAGGGTGTTTTTCTGTAAAACTCCAGCAGTAATTTTTCTCTTAATGGTAAATTTCCGTGCAGTAAATACTAAGCTGGAAACTGTGTTGCAACTGTAGTAAGATTTTTGTGGGAAGGAGGGTAAGATCAGGCTGAATGTGCATCTTTTCTGTTGGGAGTGAAAACGCCCTTCAGATTTCACAAAAAAAAACAACCCACTGAAGTGAAGGAAAGCTGCCCAGGCCAGCTCCGCTGAAGCCTCACTGCTGTGACAAGTCATTATTTCTTTCTTTGTTGCAGGAGAGAATTTCGACCAGAGTCCCTTAAGAAGAACGTTCAAGTCCAAAGTTTTGGCCCATTATCCTCAGAATATTGAGTGGAACCCCTTTGACCAGGATGCCGTTAACATGGTAGGTGGAGAAACTCTCTTCTCAAGCTTTTTTCCTGACAACTTCAGCTCTCATGTGGTTCCTGGGTTGCTCCAACCATCCCTTGTGATGTGATGAACAGGCACGTCTGCTGGGACTAGGAGCACCCGCTAGGTATGCTGGTTGAAAAGCTGTAGAGGAAGAGGTAACATGAAAATGCAGAATACTTTCAGGCACAACAAGAGTGTAAAGCTGTGTTTCCCTTCCTAGTTCTAGCTAAATCTACTGCACGATGGAACAAGTCTAACCACCAGCAGGGTGACTGGGCGAGAAGGCGTGCAGTCACCCACTGTGCACATCTGCAAGTAGGGAGGAGGCGAACCAAGGAATTTTTAAGAGAGTAATATGTGTGTGAAATGTTTGAGTCCAAAAACCCTTGATGCTGAATACAGCAAGGGAGAGAGGAATCTTTACAGAGAATCTGGGACTTACCTAAACCACAGCTTTTGTTGGGCGGTCACTTTTAATGGCAGCTCTGCACCAGTGCATCTTCTGTGTGTCTCTCTCCTTTCAGCTAAGTTTGATGTGAGTTTGTCTGTGTGGCTAAATCCCATGAACAAGGGAGGGAGGAGAAAACAGTTTCTGGAGTTTTATAGGGGGGCAGTGACAACTAAAAGACCGATGATCCAGTGGGAATTTTCCCAAAGAGTTGATATTAAAAGGATGTTTCCTAAATCACCAAAGCACTTGTTAAGAAAAAGTCGTGACAAAACCAACACATTACTGGTATTTGAGGTAAGCTTCCCAGTAGAGAAAATGCTGTTCATTTTATAATTTAAAAGTAAACAGTTGTTGTAATAATAACATTAAACAATATTACCGATTTCATCTATTTTCAAAAATGTGTATTGAGTCCAACTCAAAATAAGAAAATTAGTGAACCCCCTCCCACCAATCTAATTCAGATGTGCTTGGCATTTGAGGAGGGTAGGACTACATGGTAGCTACTTCAAAACAGAACCAACCTCGTCGTATGGTGCAGGGATGAAGTCACCTCACCCAGGAGATGGAGAGATGGGGAACACATAAAACCCACAGTAAAATGGCTTTTGCAAATGCAAAAATGCATCTGGAACTTCTCTGCAGTCATGAAGATGTAGAAAGTTCATCTCAATTTCTACTGAGTTTTATTTTTTACCATTGTGCCAAGTATTTCACATGAAAAGACGGGAGCTGGAAGTAGCAGTGACAGGGAGAGCTGATACTGTGGCCCTGCAAAACGCATAGGAAGGCAGAGATGAGTCTGATCACTCCCTCTGCCCGCTGGCAGCTGGGGATTTCTCTCCTCTGCTTCCAAATGTGCACTGGTGGAGCTGGTGCGGTCTTTGGGCAGGTCTCCACATCACTTTGCTTATACAGAAGGCATGAAGGACTCGGAACGATGCTTCATCAGCACAGTTAAGATGGTAATAACTCAACTACCAAGGCTACTTAGGCCTTTTACTTCTGCCTTTGAATTGGGGATGTTCAGAGGAGAAGCGGTGGGGGGTGTGCAGCAGGAATACGGAGGCAAGAGGTAATAGCTGGAATTGCTGCATTATTTGTCTCTCACATTACAGTTGAAAATATCTAGCATTCATGAAGTGTGATCATATTATCGGACATAAATGGAATACTAAAACCAGCAAGAGACCTATTAAAATAAAATAATTGAACTGAGCTGCATTCAGCTGAAATCAAATAGCTGAAGAACACATCTTTCATTTGCAATGTGTCTTGGAGGGGGAAAAAAAAACCAACCAACCAACATTTACTAACAGCAGCAGTATTTAATGGTCTTTTAAATCATCTTTTGGAAAACTTCTTTATTGGTTTGATCTGAAACATCATTTAAAGTAATATCCACCTCCACAGAATCCCCTGAGGCAATTATGGGCCTTTCTGATCTTGCCTTGCTGTATTAGTTCTGCCTGTGTGTTTGCTTTATGTGAGCTTCCAGAAGCAATTTTCCTCAGAGAAGAAAATGCATAAATCCTTGAAGGTTAACTTGTGAGAACTCTGCCTTTGCTGGATGCCTAAGGAATTTCAATTGCCTTTTGAAACCATCCTGTCACTTTAAAAATAACACCCCTGAAGTCCCATGCAATCACTCTGCCTACGAGTCATGTTTTCTCTCCCTTTCAAAGTATGTATCAAAGTACAGAGTTCTCTTTAATAGGGAAGTATTTCTTTTCCCCCACTGCTTTTTGTGATTATCCCTGCGTAACGTCACACGCTGTCTTCCGTGGCCATTCTGCAAGTAATGTGTTGTACCAAACTGAAGCTCTCAGTAGAGAGGAAAGTGACATTTTTAGGATATAAACCTCCTATTTTAGCCCTCTGGTTCATCAAGGTATATAAATCTTTGCCTGTGTTTCTGAAGTCCAAGGAAGCATTGTCCATTTAACATGTCATACACTGGAAAAAAAGGAATTAAAGGTTCCCCAGTCTAATTTGAAGGAGCAGGCTTTAATACAAACAAAAGCATCTTTCTCTCCACCCCCTCACCCACAGCAAGATTTGAGTATGGAGTTTGCTGCCACAGCATGTTTTGAACATGAAAAATATGCAAGGGCTTAAAAAGTGAAATAGAGGATCTCATGGAGAAAAGGTGAACTGGTGCTGATGGGCAGTGGTCCAGAGGGGACCATCTGCGTATATCTGCAGCTGATGATGGCTGGAAAGAGGGAGGGATTCCAGTGTGTGTCCTGCTTCTGTGTTTAGGAAAAGGGTGTCACCTGCTCATCACTTGCAGAGATGCAGTATGGCTTAGTTGATATCTTTTTGTCTGTCTTTGTGCAGCTTCCTTTTGTTGTTACAAACCATGTTGATTATAAGCCTTATTGCAAGTACGATTTAATTCTACATTTTTCTGCCGATACATATGTTTAAATGTAAATAGTAAAGTGCTTTGAAAACCAAAATCCTGTGCTCTGAAAGCTGAAATTCTGTCCTTTGATCATCACTAATCTTGGATAGTTTTGTGTTTTTCTACACAGATGCAATAAAAGCGACTGACTGCCTTCTCACCATTAGTCAGCCAGCTTCACCAGCAGGCAAAGCTTTCCCCCGTAGCATGTCCCAAGCTGTTCTTCCCCAGCTCTGTCCTGTGGCATTTGTGACAAACACAGATGAGATGGGAAGTGATTGATGTCCAAGGCACTAAGATGAAAGTTTTTATGCCTTAACTGCATATGTGAAGCTTTCTGTGTTGCTGGAAAATGAGCACAGGCCCTTCCTTTTGATCTTAGTGTCTTAAGTGGCTCTTGGTTCTTCTTCCCCGCCTCAGTTCTTTCCCATCTTTTTTCTTTCTCTGCCTTTTCCTGTGTCATCTTGTAGGTCTGATGGCAGCAGCAGTCTCTGTGCCAAGGTTTGCAGCCAGGGTCTTACAATGTCCATATTCTGCATACGCCGTGCTGTGGCTGTGTGCTGGTTTTGCCTGGGGTAGAGTTCATTTTCTTCATAATAGCTACTATGGGGCTGTGTTTTGGATTTGTGCTGGAAACAGCGTTGATAACACAGGGATGTTTCAGTTATTGCCAAGCAGTGCTTACACAGAGTCAAGGCCTTTTCTGCTCCTCACCCCACCCCACCAGTGAGTATACTGGGGGTGCACAAGAAGTTGGGAGGGGACACAGCTGGGACAGCTGACCCCAACTGATTAAAAGGATATTCCATACCATATGGCCTCGTGCTCAGAATATAAAGCTGGGGGAAGTAGAAGGAAGCAGAGGGAATGTTCAGAGTGATGGCATTTGTCTTCCCAAGTAACCATTACGTGTGATGGAGCCCTGCTTTCCTGGAGATGGCTGAACACCTGCCTGCCCGTGGGAAGCAGTGAATGCATTCCTTCTTTTGCTTTGCTTGCGTGCGTGGCTTTTTCTTTATCTATTCAACTGTCTTTATCTAAAGTCACAAAATTTTTCTTGCTCTTACTCTTCTGATTCTCTCCTCCATCCCACCATGGGGGGGTGAGCAAGCAGCTGCGTGGTGCTTAGCTGCTGGCTGGCATTAAACCACCATAGGCTGAAACTTAATAGATGGGTGTCCCTTTGTGTGTGTATATTCAGTATAGGGAATAATAATTAAGTCCGGGAGGAAATTTATTTAATAAAGCCTTCTGAAACTGTCTCAGCTGGTCTGAATTTCCTTGATGCTTATCTGTTCTTGATTGTACCAGTACATATAATTTGCTTATCCAGGCATTCTGTAAAGTGTAGAAAACGTAATCTTTGATAGTGCTGAGATTAAAACCTGTGATTTTGGCCTGACTGGATTTGATAGGGCTATAGCTGCCATTGAATGCCCAGATTCTAGAAATAAATTTTTATTAAGCAAGCCTGCCAAAAAATGAGGTCAGAGATATTTATTGTACAGAATAAATTTAAATAAAGTGTAAAACAATGGTTTTTTACTCCTTCTTTATTGAAGAGCCCCTAACCATGGTACTGCTGTTAATGTCTCAATAAAAACTATAAACCTTTTGAATGAAAATGAGATTGCTGTTCAAATGTGGTTCAAGCTGCAATTTCATGGTTTATGTTAGCAAAGCCCATCAATTGAAGTAAATAGTCTCTGCAAGGTGCACTGGTGAAGCTCAGGGTAGGATGTGCCTGAAAATATACAATTATTTCTCTTGACCTCTTCCACCATCAGAAGAATTTATTCCCGGTCAAGGTGAGGCATTAGGGGATGCACTCAGTCGTGTGTAGGTTCACATCCCTTGGGAAAGTTGGCTTCTAGTGTTGCCTTTTGGAACAGGAGGAGCACTTTGAAGGATCTCCCTCTCTTCTTTTCTTGTATTTCTTTGGATGGAAGGTACAAAGGAAGCTTTAGTTCTTCGCCTATAAACATACTGATTTAGCTATAACATAAGGAGTTTCATGCCGATGCACATTCAAACAAGTTTTGCTGGATGTTTGTTATTTTGTATTCAATGTCTGATGGAACTCCTGAGGAACACCTGGAAAAATGCCTCGAGTTATCACTAGGGCTGTGTTTCAGAGAAACACCCAATGTAGTAGAATCACTGCAAAAGATTTTGCTGACTGGTAAATCAAAAACGAGGCTTTCATAGATTTTGGGTGTTTCCTTTCCCCACCTCCTTCCTTCTTCCAATGTAAGCTATTTTGCAGCACTTAAGGAAGAAAGTAAATGTAATAGCTGTCAGACAATTGTTTTGCTTTCTTTTAAGAAAATTAGGGAAGATCAAAGAATTTCAAGAAATCTGTAATTTTAATTCAGTGGTATAAGATACTCCCTTGGCTCTCTGATTTTAAAGTACTCTGGGAATGATATATGCAAGAACAAAAGTGATGTCTTTATATGATGCTTAAGTAAACGAGACAAAGGCTGTTCAGTAGTGAAAATAATTTTACAAAGTAATGAAAATAATTCGTAATGACTTAATAGATGGGTGATTTTAGAGAGTGTTTTCTTCAGTCATGCCTATCTCTTCTTTTAAGTAGCATCAGTTTTAGGCTGTTTGTTCTTGGGCTACTTTTGAGGGGGATTATGTTTAACGATAAATGGTTTGTTATGATGCAGTGGAAAAAAAAGTATGTGCCTATAAAGCAAAAGTAACAAAATAAAATTGTGGCATAGATAACTATATCTATTTCTTTTCTCTTTTCTTAGCTGTGCATGCCCAAAGGGCTATCTTTCAGGACGCAGGCAGATAACAGAGATCCACAGCTCCACTCGTTCATCATCACCAGAGAAGATGGCTCTCGTACGTATGGGTTTGTGCTCACGTTCTATGAGGAGGTCACGAGCAAGCAGATCTGCACAGCCATGCAAACACTCTACCAGATGCACAACGCAGAGCAATACAGCAGTGTCTGCGCCTCCTCCTCGTGCAGCATGGACTCCCTGGCCAGCAGCATTGACGAGGGCGATGCCACTTCCCTCGCCAAGCTCCAGCGGTACAACTCCTACGACATCAGCAGAGATACCCTGTACGTCTCCAAATGCATATGCCTCATCACCCCTCTGCCCTTCATGCAAGCCTGCAAGAAGTTCCTGATCCAGCTCTACAAGGCAGTGACCTCCCAGCAGCCCCCGCCTCTGCCCCTGGAGAGCTACATCCACAACATCCTCTACGAGGTGCCCCTGCCGCCCCCGGGGAGGTCGCTGAAGTTTTATGGGGTTTACGAGCCCATTATTTGCCAGAGACCTGGGCCCAATGAGCTGCCGCTCTCCGATTACCCTCTGCGGGAGGTCTTCGAGCTGCTGGGCCTGGAGAACCTGGTCCAGGTTTTCACCTGCGTTCTTCTGGAGATGCAGATCCTTCTCTACTCACAAGGTGGGCACTCATACGGTGATGCACGTTGGGTCTGTTCCCAGCGGGCAGTCACTGGGCAGCTGCAGCCGCAGGAGCTAATATAAAGCAGATTTGTGAAACGTGAGAATGTAATGAAAAAATGGGAGAGAAATGAGTCTGTCCTAATGAAAGCACTAAATAATTGTTTTCTTCAGGCAGTCTAGGTGCTGCTCGTTTAATTATGCATTGTATTTGTCACTTGTGACAGCTAGCAAGAGAATTCACTTATTATCCTTATGTTGCCCTTGATCATGCTGCAAGACAGCATGAAACTAATCCTATCATCTGCAAAAATACCAGCAGAAAGCAATACATCTTGCAGAAAACACTCTTACTACTTTTTTTTTTTTTTTTTTTTTTTTTCAAATTTTAACAGCATATTGAAGTTTGGTGAGATTTCCTCCCTCCTGTATGATGGATGTGTTCTGGTTAAAGTACTGAGAGTTTTTCAGGCTGAAGTTTTCATGCTGGGTTGGAACTGAGTGGATCTGTAGGGCATCTCTTCATAGTTCTACTTGAGATATTTGGGAACTTTTTTGACAAGGGTTGCTGGTACTTCTTTCTGAGACACTTAAGACTGCAATTGGCAGATGAGGCAGAGGCTTATTGTGTTGGCAGAAGATGACTGCCCAGAGCCTGTCCACACTGAAGCGTGCCAGCAAGCTTTTCAAAATCTGGCCTGTACCTTTTCTCGTCTGGTTGTGTCTTTCTGCAACAGTGTAATACTCTGCTACAGGTTTTGGGAATCTTGACCTAGTGCTGTGCATACTCTGAGGTTTTACACCCGTATTACTGTTTCCTGTATGATGTTGGTTGTTGTGAGTATGGCCCTGGTGGTATTCAGGTACCAAAAGGCATGTGCTGCAACTGTTGCGATGCACCAGAGTGCCCGAACAAGTCAACTTCAAGTTTCCTGCCAACTTTCAAGGGGTTGTCCAGACTTATTGGAGGTTTCCCTAAGTCTCACTGGATGCCTCTCCATATTATCTGGGTTCCCAAATAGTTTCTGTGATATTGACCCTAAATTAGTAAGAGAAATTTGGGGCAGGGTGGTTTCATCAGGGTAGAATGAACAACATGAAGCCAGGAGGTACACATACCTTTTAACAAAATGGAGAAAAGATGCTGAATACCTAGACTTCTCAAGAAGTTCAAGCAACAGAGAACTTGAAATGGAGAGAGAGGATGGGAAGTTGTCTAAAACGAGCACGGGTAATGCACCTTCAGGCTTCAAAAGTGAACACTTGGGTTTGTCATATGAAAGGAAAGGTCAGGAAGTGTGTACTAGTAATACTAATGAATAAATGACTGAGAATGGGAAAAATGTTCAGGGAGGTGGAAGGAGGGCAGTTCTTCTGCAAACGACTGAATTCAAAGAATTGCTAGCTCTTTGCCCAGCACTTCTCCACATGAACTCCAGGGGTTTGCTTTCAAGAACCGAAAATGAAGGGCTTTATCTGCTCTCAGTTTGAAGTGTGAGCAGAAATCCTGCTGTTAGTTTTGATTAGGCTGCTTTCCCCCTCCCTTCTGCTTGTGTGTGTGTGTGTGTGTGTGTGTGTGTGTGTGTGTGTGCTTACCCCTTTCTTCCTCAGGTTGAATCATGCTGCCTTTGCCACTTGATACTGGGGCTTGACATTAGGCAGCAACACCACTCAAATGCCCCCCCCCCCCATCCCTGCTTATCATTCCCACCCTGGTGCCTGCTTATGGACTCACTGAAAACCGAGATTATTTTTTATTTTGTTTTTTATTCTTACCGCAAGCTAGTAGCATTAGGAAAAATCTGCTTGTCAGATTACATTTTAGTAATATTTTGTGCAGATGGAGAGCAACCCGCATATGCATTACTTTTGCATACTTGAGACAGATACGAAATATCCACTAAAAAATTTTGACTCAATTTTCGGTGCTATATACATTAGATAAATAAGTGGGCTTTGTTCAATTACTGGCTATAATTTAAGAGTTTACTTGGTTTGTTTGTTTTCACTGTGGGGGTTTTGGGTTTTTTTTAAAGAAAAATGAGGTAGCGACAATTAATCCTCTCCACCTTCCAAAATTCAGATTATTCCCCCTGCTCCCCCCCAATGAATCTGGGGATGTCCTTGACATGACCTTTACTTCCCTGTCTAATATAGACACAACCTAACGGCTTGACGGTGCATAGGGAAAAGCCTGCAGTTGCATTAGGGAAATGCTGTGATTATGTAAATAGCATCGTAATGCCGGTTCCCAGAGGTGAGGAATGTGGAGTGGAGGTCAAGTGCAAAGCCTCAGTTTTGGCATATCCTGATAGCTGAGTGCTTGGCTAATTGTACACTGCGGCTTCTTTCAAATGTCAGTCTTGCGATTCCTGAAAGAGAAAACAAAGCAGCTCTTTTCCTATTTGAGATGTAACTGGGCAAGATTCTACCGAAGTCTCCTCTCTAAGCTTTGAGATCAATCAGGGAGAAACACTTTCTTAACTCCCAAGTTCTTTCAAGGCAAAAGATGAAAAATTTTTGTCTTGCTTATCTCCTGTTCCAAAGTAACAGATGAAAGAGTGATTTTGCAAATTTTTCCTCCCTTCCCTTTCTGCTTTATGGACTGTGGTTCCGGTGGCCTGGCTTTGCTGCAACCTTCCCAAACTCAATGACAGATTAGTCATAGGAGATGGTCCACAGGCTGTAATTTCAAGCAAAATGGTATTATTCAACCAAAGTCAGAATTCACTGAAATACTGCAATAATCAAGAAATTGGAGTGCTGGACCAAAACCTACCTCAGTTCACCAAACTATTTCAGAGAGAGAGCTGTTAATAACATGTATGGGAAATGTAAGCTGAATTTTTTGTGGTTCTCCTAGCCCTGTTGGAAGGAAGCTTTTCATTCAAGCTTGCCAAAAATTTTGTTCCTCTTTTTAAAGGGTAGAAACTTATTTTGGAAAATTGATGAAAAATACGAATTGTTGCGCAGCCGTGATGATCCAATGAGGCTGCCGGTTGTCTACTGAGAACCTTAAACTTCTCACTAAACATCTCAGCTCTAAAGGCAGATTACTTTTTGCGGCCAAGAAAGAGCTGGAGGGGTATGAAATCCGCAAACACTGGGAACAACTGGTCGAACAGCTGTAGTTCCCAACTTTATAAGCAAGCATGGGCAGAGGGCTGCCTGTGGGAAGGATGGAGGTCAAGTAGAGTTGCACCTAGTTGGTGATAACGGCAGCAAAGGGCTTGCAGGAAGGTTGCACAGAGACTGTACTGGCTTTTCTGGAGCAGTTTTTCTCTGGTGAACTATGAGTTGATGATGAAAAGGTTTATTTTTAACCCTGTAGCTGAGGCATAATGTTTTCAGCAGCCTGAACAAAGGCATCCAACTAAATGAAGATAGTGTTAGGTGACGTTACCCAGCTTGCCCTGGACATGTTCACAGCACAGTACGAGTGTGTCTGGCACAGCTCTGCGGTGGGGATGGGACCAATTGGTAACTGTTTGTACCGTGGCCTCTACTGTCAACTTCGGGTATCTAGTTGCTCTGTTCACAGTGTTTTACAGAGGAGTGGTATCCCATCACTTGGGAAAATGAAGGGATTGCAGTGGACTGTAAGTTCACTTTGCAGCTGTGGTGATCAAGCAGAGGGGTGGGAAGAATGATCTAAAAGAACAATGAGCTTATTTTTTAAGCTCTTTCATTCCCAAACATTTTGGACTGCAGGCAACTACCTTAATTCTCAATTTCTCTCAAGTTCACGGTTTAAACTTTAAAGCAGCCTGGTACTACAGAGCTTTCACTGAGGCTTTACAAACCACAGTTCGGGAACTGCTGATGTGGACAATTGTGTCCTTCTGGGGCAAAAGCCACTGTGACCAAAGCATTTCGGTGTGAAGATGTAAAACGTCTGTGCAGCTTGGGAGCAGCAAACGGTGCTGAGGCAACGTTAGGGCAAATCACGGAACAAGGTGGGGATTGTGGCAAAGACCTGCTCTTGCACCCTTAATGGCAAGACTGAAAGACAAGCCCTTACTGTTAGTGGAGACAGCATGGACTTCCAGGGAGTTAATCAAAATCCCTGTTAGTGGGTGGATGTAATAGACTGCTCTAAGTGCCAGCTTTGGCCTGCAAAGGTGATAGAGAAAGCTGTACCTGAAAGCACTAGAAACAGAACTCCTGTGGCTTCGGGTTAAATCTTCCTGTGTGTAGAGAATACTTTTAAGTTTAAATAGGGCCAAATTTTAACAATGAGGCTTTAAAAACCCAGGGGAGGGATTAGATTTTTTTTTTTTCCCCTGCAGTTCTTCAGGGGGAAGTCTTTGGTTTGCAGCCTTATAAACTTCATCCTCTAAAAATCAAAGCTTGGATTATGATGTGTTCCTGTGACTTTCAAAGGAAGGACATCAGAGCTACAAGACTCCAAATAAAGCAGAAAAAAAACTGATACAGGGTCAAATTTGTTATCACTGAACAAGGCACACGGTGTAGCATATACATAACAGTGTGTAAGCTTGGGGCTTACAGACTTGCTGTTGTAGTTTTATTATGGTTTATTCAATCATAGAAATTAATACTCTTGCAAGTGCCCTTTATTTTATTGGGAGCACAGCTTTCCCCTGTGACCGTGAAGATGTAAGGGTATTGTGAACGTCCAGGCTTCCAGCAGTGTCCAAGTTAATAACACTCTGCAATAGCTGCTACAATTTCCCAAGGATCGGTAACAAAACGCCACTGGCGTGAGATGTCTGCTGGAGAGAGATGAATTAAACTGTGGGCTCTGAGGAAACCTTGGCAATCCATTTTGTATGTCTGCCTTTCTAGGGATTTAAATGTGAGAGGCAACGTGTGGATGAGACAAAGATAAACTTCTTAGAGCTTAGGCTGCTTCTACTCCTTATAATTTTGAGCATTTCCCAAGCTGTTTTTCAAAGGGCTTGAGTAATTGCTCTTGAAAGATTGAAATATTCTTTGCATTATTTCTTTTCAGTCTTAGACATTATAATACAAATGGCTATGCATATATAGTCATTGCCTAGAAAAAGCTGGTGTCTGAAAATCGTTCTTATGAAGAACGCCCCCGGAGGGCCGTGCTGCCATCCAGCGAGACCTGGACAGGCTGGAGAGCTGGGCAAGGAAGAACCTCATGAGGTTCAACAGGGAAAAGTGTAGGGTCCTGCACCTGGGAAAGAAGAATGTCAGGCACCAATACAGGTTAAGCATGGATCTGATGGAGACAAGTTCGGAAGAGAAAGATCTGGGGGTCCTGGTAGGCAGCAAAATGACAGTGAACAAGCAGTGTGCTCTTGTGGCCAGGAAGGCCAACGGAATCCTGGGCTGCATAGGGAAGAGTGTGGCCACGAGCACCACAGTCAGAGGAGACTGCCGTGCGTGTTCCCCTGGAAAGGAGATAAGTAATTGGACAGAATAATCAAAGAATCATATATCCTCTTGGTTTTTAACTTAGGTGGCAAGACAAAACTGTATTTTATTTAAAAGTTTCTCAGTTTTGTTAGCTGAAGTTAATACCGCCCTGAAAAATCAAGTTTTTAAAGCAGCTGGAAACAAGGAGAAGGAGCCAGTAGAGGTCTGTACCACGACTCTGATCTTGTTCCTGTTCGTCATGAAGTATAGATAAAAACTGGCAACTGCTTTTAACACTGCACGCAGACACGCACTCCACCACATCTCCACTTTTTTTTTAATTGGCTGTTATGAGTTTCCATTAAAAACACCTTACCTTTTAAGAAGGGGGGGGCACACACGACAAAAAATAAGTTAGGCCTTTTACATTCCAGTCATGGCAAATGCCAGGTAAATAACACGGCAGTCAAAAGTGGTCTTGAGGCCCAGAGCTGCTGCCCACCTGGGAGGCCCCTGTGTGGCCAGGGGCATCTTCATGTGTCCTACTGCCACCTCCTCAGCTTGTCACACGCTTTTGCCCTGCTCTCGGAGGCTTAGCCAGGCTGGTAATGGGAGCTAATTCAGGTTTTCCTGTGAATTAATTTTTAAGGTGGCTCTTAATCATAAGTTAACTTATGCTGAACCACTGATGGCAGGCTGTGACACGGATAGATTGTATAAATGGAAATTTATTGAAGTGGAAGCGATTTTTTTCCATTAAGCTTTTGCCAACAAGGGAAAATGGGAAGAATCGGTCGTGGTGAATATCAGCCGAGGAATGTTTCCCGTGGGGCAGAGCTGACCCCCAGGCTGAGAGGCTAATTCTTGGTTCAGGCAATTAGATGCAGGCTAGTTTTGATCATTCTGTTAAGGAAAATATGTATTTTTCAGCTTTGCATAAATTGCCACTCCGCTTTTGTCTTGTAACTTATGTGCTGTGTCACTCGCTGGTAAATCCACTCTTCCATCGGGGATGAAGGGCATTGAGATGCCGTGGGTCATTTCCCTGGGACGGTCTGCTGGCTACAGCCCCATGTCACCGACCTGTCCAATTTCCCTGAAGGCAGCACTGATTTGAGGTGATTTCTATGGTGAATAAACATTTCCTGAAGCCTTTTTTCTGCATTTTATCTGACCATCTCTTGAAAATCACCTGGGCTGGCTTGTCAGCCATCACAGCTGCCGGTATGCAAACCAGGTGAAAGATGGAAGCTTCCAGGATGCTTTGAAGTCTGTGAGACTTGTATGCATTGCTTCTGTGGAGCTGTTGAGATCTGATTTGAAAACCTTTGCTTTCATAAACAATTTTTGCCTCAGATGTGAATTTCAGATTTCCTTTTTCATCTGCAGTATGCTATATATAAACATTACAGATCTGAGGGTAGCGAGCCACTAGACAGGTCTCATAACTGTCATGCACTGTGCCTGACTCATGCTCAAAGCAAAATATTCCTTTTTATTTTCCAGTTTTTCCAATGTGCCTGGCTCAGCTAATCCATAGAGTGTTACAGAAAGTAGCTGTTGAACAGCAATTGCTTCTAATACTTTGAGTGAAGAGGGAGCATATAGAAAAGCTATTAGTCACAGGAATGTTTTAAAGCTGGCAGAGGTGTTTCCCACTGAGGAATTATAGAATCATAGAATGGTTAGGGTTGGAAGGGACCTCAAGGATCATCGAGTTCCAACCCCCCCGCCATGGGCAGGGACACCTCCCACTAGAGCAGGTTGCTCAGAGCCCCATCCAGCCTGGCCTTGAACACTTCCAGGGATGGGGCATCCACAAGTTCCCTGGGGAACCTGTTCCAGTGTCTCACCACCCTCACAGCAAAGAATTTCTTTCTGGTATCTAATCTAAATCTCTTCTCTTCCAATTTAAAACCATTACCCCTTGTCCTGTCACTGCTCTTCCTGGCAAAGAGCCCCTCTCTGGTTCTCCTGTAGGCTCCTTTCAGATATTGGCAGGTTGTTATTAGCTCTTATTCCATGAGGTTCATTGATTATTATTTTTTTTTAGTATTTTTTTCTCTGTTGTTGGCTTTATTTTGTTTAAAACTATTGCTTAGAATTTTTCTGCTCCTTCTGATAAGGTACTCTTTGAGAACATCATGTAATTATCATCTCCCAGGATATATATTTGAATATGTGGCTTTGCAAAGCTGTGGTTACGCTTTATACATGTTCAAAAAGCAGTAGAGGAAAGGAAGTGGTGCACAGGTAACCCATCTTTTCAAATGCTTCCAAGTGCTTTCGAATTGTATGCAAAGTGGGACTTGAAAAGAAAAAAGAAGCATGGTCTATTTTTAAAGCACTATAACTGGCTTTAGAAGATCCAGGCTGAGACTCCAGCTCTAGTAGGCTTTCTGCCTTACCTTTGGTAGGTAACTGGAACAGAGAGTTGGAAAACTGCCAGATATTTCTTTCATCAGGGAGGTTGGGTGTGTTGAAACTGGAATAACACTGTAATGATCACTGCAAGAAGGCCATTTCTGGTTTGAATGGGAGTGTAGTCCCCTTGGAGTGGACCATGGTGTCCCCTTCTCTGGAGATTTTCAAGACCCGCCTTGATGCAGTCCTGAGTAACGTGCTCTGGGCAACCCTGCTTTAGCAGGGGGGTTGGACTAGATGATCTCTAGAGGTCCCTTCCAAATCTGACAATTCCGTGATTCCCTGTATGTGCTCTTACACATGCCTTATGCTCAAAAATCCTGCAGTTGGCATTTGCTGAGAAGGTCCCAGGTGAAATTCTCTTCCATTTGGTTACAGCCAAAGATTTGAACCTGTTTTGGAGGTAGCATCTGATTGAGAGAGGTAACATTGATGTCCCTTTCCCTGCTTAAAGGATCTTGATTTTGCTTTGCTTACAGCATGGGAAGGATTTTGACGTATCAGACTCCTTTGTAGCAGGAAAAACAATTTTTATGTTGAGCTTTGTGAATTGCTTATCATCTCAGAGCTTCTATACCCTATCTGTAAAATGAAACAAGAAGGATTATTTTGTTTTGTTCTCTCAGTCACTGCCTGCATTTGGACTTAAAGCTCTTTGGGATAGATACTTCTGCATGCAGAGTATCTGTTGTAATACCATGCTGCTTGGTTATTGTCCTGTTACTGTATTATGGAGAATCGACATCAAGACAAATATTTGTTAAATGTTGTCCTCTTTCAGAAAAACACTTATGGTGAATTGATGTTCAAATGCTGAAACCATTTCCATCTCCAGCAGAAAATAGTGAGTCGTAATTACACGTGCATCTCTCGGGGTTTGTATTTTAAGCATTATGTTGTATCCTCTGAGCCACGTGAATGTTTTGTAAAGTGTGGCTGAAACACACTGGCATAGCGGGGTTGCCGACCCACGGTGGAGTGGGTCCCCAGAGGTCCAGCGCGGGGAAGGGAGATGCAGGGACTTGGCCAAGGGCCCCCGCCAGATACTGCCAGAAAAAGGGGTTGGATCCAGAGTCTTTGAACTCAATTCTGTTGCCCTCTTCTTCTCCTCTTAGGGAAAAGGTTAAGCGTGAGAGACAGACCCGTGCCAAATGCAGCTAAGCGGTTGTTTGGAGGCAGCAGTTGCAATAGAAGCCACAGGCACCACTTTGCCTTGGGATTATCCTCCTTGAGCAGTTTTTCTTGGAAAATGTCCTGTGTACAAATTAGAGGTTTAACTCTAAGCACAAAGATCCTGCCGCACAGGCTGTGCTCAATGATCTTGCCTGTCCTGGAGAAGGCGGGGTAGTTCCCTGTCCCAAGAAGACACCTCACCCAAGGTTGAGGAATACAGTTATAGCTGCCAAGCAAAATAAGTGCTGTGGTATAAGCTATCATCACTTTGGGAGCGGGGAGAAATGAAAACTGAAAGGAAGAGAGCTGAAGCAATCAGAAGGAAAGGGGAAATTTAAAGTTAAGACTGCTGTGTGGGACATTCAGTAAGTCTTCATATCTTCTGGGTCCTTTCTCCGCTGTCTCAGGCTGTGCAGCAAAGAGAAGGGGAGGAAGCCCCAAGCCTAGGTCTCCACTCCCCACTGCTGATTTCTGTACCCAGGGATGATTTTGCACAGATCAAATCTCTGCTCTGGTGGCAGCAATTGCTGCTGTGGGCCATCATGATCTCTAGAGGTCCCTTCCAACTCTGACAATTCTGTGATTCCGTGATCATCCTGGGCTGTGGCCTTCTGCTTGTGCATTTAAAGCAGTCAGGAGTAGAATTGTTGGCATTGCAGGGCCTTTCACTGCATCCAGAGTGGTGTGCACCACAGGAGGTTGGTGAGACTCGAGAAGAGGAAGGGCTTTATTTCACAGATCTCAGGAAATTGCCTGGATTTGAGCCATTTGTCACTCTGAGTTTGTGACCTTCTGTGGATATCACCCAGACAGGATTTTTAGTTTTTGTATCTTTTCCGCATGTTTTTTGATGTCAGATGGGTGGGAAACAAGACTGCTTCTTGCTTTCTTGCTCTGCTCAACAAACAGGCCTTTCTCAAAAGACACCTCCTAACTTGGTGAATACTATCTAATCCCCTATTCTAACTCTAAAGGTTGGAGTAGGATCAGAGAATAGTTTTCCTACCTGGGCCTCTCATTCATAAAATAACAGGCGAAACTTGACTTGCAGTTGGAGATCGTTATCAAAGTCTAGTAGTGATGGTGGGGTAGGATCTGGAAATGCTCTCTGCCTTGATACAAGCACACACAGTCTATACAAACCCTGTTTTTTCCATCTGCTTCCATTCTTCCCCTTCTTCCTTTTTTTCTGTTCTACCTCCCCTTTTTCTCTCTCTGGTTTGGGGGAATGAAGGAAACCCTTGTTTCCAGGTTGTCCTCAGTAACCGCTTAAGTTTCCCTTAAATGCTGATAGGTACAAGAATCTCTCCATCAAAAGACTTTATGCCTTACAGGATTAGTGTCTAATCGTGTACAGACTTGAAAGGAAATAAAAAATTACTAGAGTTTCTTACTTCATTAAAAAAATATAAAAAGAACCACTTCCAGGGTTTTTTAGTATTATTTTTTTGGAGAAACCTGAGAACTTCCTTCTCTTCAGTGAAAACTACTGGGTAGATAAATGTTTTTTATCTCTGCTAATCGCTAGCAAGCATTGCTAGATGGTAACAATTAGCTTAATAATTTGGTCATCACTTTTCTTTTTTTTTTTAGAACAGCTTTCCTCACAGTAAATTGGTTACAAAACTTGTGCTAATGACCACGTTATATATTATCAGTAGCATCAACGAAAAGTGAGCATACATTTACAGAGCTGAATGCCCTCATCCAAAAAAGATACTTGCAACTTTGCTATGAAGACCCTTTATTTCACATGGCTACGCAGATCCAAAGAGACTGAAATTTTCTCATGCCTACTAAAACATGCTACTTTCTGTATTTGACCTTTTTTTTTTTTTTTTTTTGACCTTTAAAGCTTTCACAGTTATGAAAAGTTATGAGACACCTAAGCTTCACCAGTAGCTGTTGTAAGTTGTGTTTGTGCTCTTGTTGAGTGCTCCTCAACAAGACGTGTATAATTATAGACCATTGCATGGGGAGGGATTCTTAAATGGCTGATCTGTGGCTGGGAACGGTTTTGAGGTGTAACCTTAAGACTGACTTGTGTGTGTGAAAAACATTTTGAAGATTGAGTGACTAGCTATTAGTAAGACAAGATGAAAAATGTTTTTGCCCTGCTGGCTGACCCGCAGAGCGAGGCCGGTTTTCCACCGAGAGGTGCTAGCAAGAAGGAGAATGGGTTATGCAATTTGTTGTTTTAATTTGCATATTTATTCAAGTGCATCTTCCCAGTGACCTCCTAATAGCTGAGTGCTGTCAGATGACAGTGCTTTTGCTGTCGCTGATGTCAGCCAGCGTACCAGGCTGGCTTCTTCAGGGAATGGGAAGCCAGGCTGGGTTCCCATCCAAGACAAAGCAGTCAGTGGGGCTATAGAGGAAAAAACCCTTCTTACCTGACTCAAAACCAGAGTGTTCATACATATATCTTTAATTTCATGGAGTGGGGCAGAAGGGCTAGAGGAGGTGGGCAACAACCCCAAGTGTTACCGAGGATATAGGTCTGGCCTCAGTGAGAGGGAAAATCTTTTAGTTGCTCAAGCCAAAGCTTGCGAGACTTGCCTGGGACTGATGAGAACTGATTTTGGATGCAACCATAGGGGAGACATCCCTTCTGCCACTCTTGCTGGTTACTGATGACTTCCCTGTGCCCTGAAGCTGGGGGGACCTTTTGCAAAGAGCAGCTTTCCCAAGTGGTGGAGGCCCAGGGTGGGAATTGGAACTGACTCTCCCTCTTGTCTCTACCGTGCACCTCCTGCAAGTTCAGAGTCACTTACAAACTTGCACTTTGGTGTTCCTGTCTTTAACCCCTACCGTTAAATGAGATGTGCTTCTGCTTCATAACGAGTTAAGATTCCTAAGGAATTGGGGTTTAAGTACTTTCGTGTTCTTAGAAACTTGGAGGGAGCTGTTATGAATGCAAAAGCTGTTTTATATGGAGTAGAATCAATCATCTGGTTTCACATTCACCAGCAGCTTACAAGACCCAGGGGTCTTTACCTGTTTCCTGATGGATTGTCTGCAGTTTAAGAGTCACTCTAAGGATGACTATCTCTTTGATACCAACGTGTGATTTTATTTATTTATTTTAAAAATATCTGATCTCAATTATCCTTCTCAATTTGAGAGGGAAATATAAATTGCCTCATTCATATTAATAAATAGGTTGTGGTACTGCATCATACCAGCTGGATATCTGAGAAATAATTTGCTCTTATCCAAATACTCTTGAAGCTCAGCTGGATCAAATTAAATTTTAATTTAAGAAATAGTGCACGATGTGTTTACTCGAACCAAAACATTGCAAAGCAATGAACTAGTGAATTAAATACAAATTTGGGAAAATAATGCAATATAAATACGCTAGCTATACAGAATAATTTTTAAGAACTAAATTTCTATTAGGCTTCTATTTGGATTTTACTTAAAAGCAGTGCTTTTAAATACTTAGGAACTGCAAACTTCTGTTCATATGTGGCCAGGGCAAGTCTTCTGGAAAGTGCACTCAGCTTTAGAAGTAGTAGCGAGTGGAGCAGAAGCAGGCAGGCAGGAGCAAGTAAGAAACCACAATGTTTCCTTGAAATTCACGTCTCTCCCCTCCTTTTCCTTTGTAAAAATACATGCTTTTTATAGAATTAGAGTATTATTATCCTGTACTATAGAGAGAACTTTTGGTATCCTTTTAATAAATTAATTTAATGATGGAATAGATCTAGATAAGATATGAATATTTATGCTCAGCAGTTTCTTCCTGGGGGTAATGAGTTTTGACGAATTAAACAATGTTGAAAGGTTTTAAGTACCGTCTTATTTTCAAAAGAACTTCTCACCATATAAACACGGTTTCTGTCGTGTTTTGTCGCTGATGTCCTTGCCAAGCAGATTTCAAAAGTGAGGCACAGGAAGATAATTCAATGTCTGTCTCTCTCTCTCCCTGTCTAGATTATCAGCGTCTGATGACGGTGGCGGAGGGGATCACGACACTGCTGTTCCCGTTTCAGTGGCAGCACGTGTACGTCCCCATCCTTCCTGCCTCTCTCCTGCATTTTCTGGATGCTCCCGTTCCCTACCTGATGGGGCTGCAGTCCAAGGAGGGAACCGACCGCTCCAAGCTGGAGCTGCCTCAGGAGGTCAGTCTACACCTTGGAGGTTGCTATCCTGAAACACGTTATTAATATTTTTGTGAATCCCTGCTGGAAAATGCCGTGCCTGGTGCTAGGAGGCTTCTCTGGCACCGTGAAGAGTGTTTGTCAGCAGGAGTGAGGTAGTGGGGGAAGTCTCCAAGGTTCTTCTCCATCCATTTCTGAATTTAATGAGTGCCGCTAATTATACTTCTAAATGCATCTCCTTCTGCTTCTTGCTGCGACACTGGAAGTTTCTCTGCTTTCCTTATGTCACAGGTTTTGCTAGGTTTTGTCACCCTGTCAGTGTTGCACCCCTAGCAATAGGGGGCTAAAGAGCATTTCATTCAGGGATGGTCGTTATGAAAGTGGATCTTGGGTGCAGTGGCTAGATGGGATAAACCTGTCCATGTCCCCTCACTGCTGATGAGAAGCGTGCCCCATCCTGCTGGCCTCATCACACCCACGGGTGAGCCCACGTGTTCCTGGTTAGTTCAAGGTCTATTATTAGACCAATATCCTGGCCTCAAACGAGGCAGATTTGCATTAGTACCGTGCCTGTGAACCACTTAGTGGCATACACACAGACATGCTTTTAAAACATTGACTCATTCCAATGATTGTCTTTTGGACTGAAGATCTTCTGTCCTCCCATGCAATGGGAAGTGAGAATTTTGCTTCATCTATCACACTTTCCACAGAGGAAAAAAAGGTAGGAAGGTCATACTCCAAATTTGTGCTAAAATTACCGATGGTAGAGAGGGAAATGGAGATTTTTGACCTCAAAATTTGAGCAAGATGATTAAAACTGCTTTGCATTTTAACCTGGACACTGATCACTCTCCATCCTGCAAAGTCTTTGGGATGTGACTAGCCTGTCTGTATTCGAGATGTTGACTAGACCCATGTGTTGAGCATGCCATGCATTTTAACTTGGGTTTCTTCTTAAAATCAGTGGGAATCCTAAGAATAACTTTAAAAATTGCAGTAATTACATAGTATTATGCCATAACATCTCGTGATGGTGACACTGCTATGCCCAGATCCATGCATGGCCCTCTCCTGGGGGCAGAGTCATCCCTAAGGCCTGCAAATAGGTGCTCTTACTGAGAAGGCAGGTGGGAGCCCCAGCAGAAGAGAATATGTAGGAGGGGGATTTTGTATGTGGAAGTGCAGGGATAAACACAGGGCAAGGATAACATGATTTTTAATAAAGGTCTGGTTTAAGTATGAGGTGGAGGTGACTGATTTTACACACCTTGGTGGCATGTAAAAGTGCAAATCAAGTCTTACCTCGTGGGTAAGAAGACTTCATTGCATGAAATTCACAGTGGCCTGGAAACAAAACTGTATCTAGCTACACTTTTCAGTAAAACCATGCTAATATTATGTAATTACTGCAATTTTTAAAATTATTAGTCATATTCAGCAGATTAAGCTGTCATTTTCCTTAAATTAAAATTTTAATGTGATGGGCTTGCAGTATTGCTGGAATAACAAATTAAATACCACCAGTGAGGGAAGAGTAATAGTGGGGTGGGAATGCCCCCCTTCCCCATTAGGATGTTTAACAAATGAATGAAAAATATCAGCACAGCATTTATAAACACCACAGGTCCAGTAAGTGGAGGAAAAGGAAAAAAAGAAGGGGTATTGAACAGGGAAGATCTTGCATCTCAAATTCCTCTAGACAATAAAAAATAGAAAATCCTTCCAACGTGCAAGCAGTGATGAAGCGCAGTTCGCTTTAGCATTCCTTTATTGTTCAGGCCAGGGGCTAGCTCTTCAAGCTCTTGCTCTAAATATAAATTGTTTGTTTGTTAGAGATAAAAATTCTAACAACTGGCCATCATGCTGTCTTAAGGTTACTAATCTCTCTGCATTAACTTTAATCATCAGATGTTTTTGAAGAGAGACGCGAGACCAATTCCCCAAGGGTTTTCTGAATCCAAATCTCATTTTTCAAATTTTGTAAATGATATGCAGAGCTGAAATTAAAAAGCCTTTGAAATGAAATATTGATAGATAAGAAGACAGTCCCTGAGCTAAAGAACCGTACTGACGCATACCACAACTCTTTAATAGCTGTGTAGCTGAGTAAAGCAAATTGTTTTGTATGAAGAAATGCTTTTATTTGTACAGTCCAAATTTATTATGAAAGAGTGAGCTGAAGGGACACACTTCTGCTTTACCAAATGAATCCTGATACCTCTGTGAAAGGTGATTCATCTCAAGCATGTCCCTGAAACATCCAATATATTATATCAAAGTTTGCTGTGGAATACATTGTCCTGCTGAAAATTAGTGTTTTCAGAAAAGAAGGAAAATAAATCTTTCTGTTCACATAATCGGAAGATTAGTCTACAGTTTTTGGTGAGAATAACAGTAGAAGTGCCGTGGAGAAAGCAGAGGAGCTGTGCTAATGGCCAACTCAGGCTAACGCAGACCTGCTGCTGCTGCTGCCCTGTGGGTTCCTGCATCTCTCGTTGTCCATCTTTATGTCAGGGTAAAGCCCTTCAGAGCTCAGCACCTTGGGAATCTGACCTGGTTTAAGATTTTATTCAGCACAGTGCACTCAGACAGAATTTCAGATGTAAGCCGTGGTTCAGAAGATCAATTACTGTTTTTCATTCTGCTATTATTCCTGAGGGTGCATTTGCAATGTAATTAATTTTTATATAGGGTTCTTCCATCCCCCCATTGACACTATCCTAGTAAAAGTATCTCCTCTGCTAGATTCATGTCTTCATTTAGCTTTAATCTTATGGGCTGAGATCCATCTCCGTTCATAGCAAGGCTGTCTAGAAGCACTCTCTTTAAATCTCCGGCAGAGGAATTGCCAAGATTAAAAGCCTCCATGGAAACAGGGGGTAGGGAGGAGCAGGGAAATAGGGCTTGACCTCCCCCTGGAGCTATACTCAGATATGATCCCAAAGGATTTGCATGGGACCCTCTTTCGTAACTTTGCTCATAGCAGCTTCATCTTTCTCACTGAACATCTCATTCCTTAATTGCTCACCTACAGAGGCTTCTTGCAGTTGGATCCCGGCAAAATAAATGTGCCCTTGAGATGCGGTAACTCACACAAGTAGTATTTAGTGGGCTATGAAGTGATGCTGAACATCCTGCTTGCTGGTGTGTCCTTGGCTGGTCTGGGAGGGGATATCAAATCTTTTTAGTGGGAAGTTTGGGATTTGCAAGGCCTGGGGGAACAGGAGAGGGCAGGAGGCTTTACTTATTCATTAAATCATTGCCATCTAGTTGGCCCTCAGCTTTTCTGAAGTCTGAAATATCACAAGGTAGACAACACAGCTAAAGACTGCTGCATAGGTGTGCTCTTACCCTTCTGTCTGGAAGCACCCTGGGAAAATAGGGCTGCTTAGCAGAGGATCCAATTCAGTGCTGAGCGTCCGTTTTGAAACGTTTCTTTTGTATTTCAGGCAAACCTGTGCTTTGTAGACATTGATAACCATTTCATCGAACTGCCAGAGGAATTCCCCCAGTTCCCCAACAAGCTGGAGTTTATCCAGGAAATCTCCGAGGTTCTCCTGCAGTTTGGGATCCCTCCGGAGGGCAACCTGCACTGCAGCGACAGCGCCACCAAACTCAAGAACCTGGTTCTTAGCGACTTGGTGAACGACAAGAAGAACGGGAACATCCCGGCCAATGCCCTCAACATGTACGAGCTGCTGAAAGGCAACGAGACCATCGCCCGCCTGCAAGCCCTTGCCAAGAGAACGGGCGTGACGATGGAAAAAATGACCATCACGGCTCCCCTCGCGGAGAAGGAGAAGGATGGGAAGTTGCCTTGCGAGGAGGTGGAGCTGAGGGACTACAAACTGAACGTGCAGCTTCGCGAGGTGTTCGCCAACCGCTTCACGCAGATGTTCGCAGACTACGAGGCTTTCGTCATTCAGGCTGCCCCCGATATGGAGTCGTGGCTGACAAACAGGGAACAAATGCAAAACTTTGACAAAGTAAAAATAGCCGTGTCTTTATTTTCCCGTATGGAAGCGCTTTTGGGAGGGCGGGGAGACTAGCTATATTACGAATATATAGCTTAGGTACTCTTTAATCTGCTGTTCTTCATCTGCCTGGCTGAGAGATTTGTCTGATTTGATTACGCAGGGCGAGATCGCCTGCCAAAGCAAATTGGTGCACATCCAGTGAGCTGGGCAGAGCTCTCCTGGCTTGTGTGAAACGAGCTGGCAGGCTTCTGCCCAGCTGATGGGGCTTCTCCTGTGGGTTTGATGGAAGGGTAGCAATGGGAAGTGACTTTTTTTTCTTTCTTTTTTTTTTTTTTTTTTTAGCTGAGAGGAGAAGTGCACACATGAGACAAAAAAAAAAAATATTAATCCAGTCTCCCTTGTTTCCTAATCTCACAGTAGAGTTTTTTATTAGTGGGTAGTGTTGTTCCATAGAGGGTTATCACGTTGTTATGGCAGAAGAGCACCGTTATTGTTCCATTGTGGTGTGTACACGAGAGTGAAAAGGAAGCTGAGATTAGAAATGGGGAAACAAACAGACTATAGGCTAGCAAAAGGAATGAGAAATGTTGGGAAGCTTGCCTGGTTATTATTCCCAAGTGACTCTGCAAAGTAGATACTGCTCTTAACCATCAACTTTTTCAGTAGGAGTCCTTCTCTAAGGAGAATGTTAGTGGGATAAACGGTCAAGAACAGGCTAAATATTGATCTGAGTCAGTTTTTGATAAAAAAAAAATGCTGCCATGCCTTTTATTGATCTTGTTTGTATTCAGGCATTGAACAGTGCAGCGTTCAAAAGGAGGGGGTTGTTTAGGCAATCTCTGCTACTACTGCTACAATAAAACTGTCTATTAACTGAGCTTTTCAAAGCTCCGTTAGAGACTTAGGCACATGCTCAGTTTGAGTTGGAAATTCATGATTAATTGCCCTGCGTAAGTTCACAAAAGAGCATTTAGCTGAAGAGCACTGTACACCCCTTGATATGTATGACACCTTAATAAGTGATCTGGTCCCAAGCCGGGATGCGCAGACCAGAGGTCCCAAGCAGGCACATGTGATGGTGGTCTGCCATGGGTTGCAGAGGACTTGTTCCTGCTGGTTGTAGCTGCTTTGAAAAATCCAGCAGCACGAGCACTACTTCAGTAACTCCATATTCCCTTTACTCCAGTTGTCACAGAGCCTTTCCGGCTGTTTATTTCTCACAGTCGTGACCCAAGAGGTGACCCTTGAACCAAACCCCTTTGTAGATGGATTCACAGCACTCTGAGAGGTGTTTTTGTGGTGGGGAAGCCTTGTCCAAGCCTTGCTGTTAGCTGCTGGATTGGTTCTCTGCCGCAGGACGGTTCCTCATGTCGAAGCTGGGTAAGGAACATGGCACTAACAACCTGTTCTGCATTTCAGGCTTCCTTCCTTTCGGACCAACCCGAGCCTTACCTCCCATTCCTTTCACACTTCATCGAAACACAGATGTTTGCAACCTTCATAGACAATAAGATAATCTCCCAGTGGGAAGAGAAGGACCCTTTCCTGCGAGTTTTTGACTCCCGAATTGAGAAAATAAGGCTATATAATGTAAGGGCCCCTGCACTGCGGACATCCAACTATCAGAAATGCAGCACTTTGAAAGAAGCAGGTATGTTCAGATGGGCTGGTAAAATATTCAAAGGTACAATGTCAGCCACAAAGAAATGTAGATCCTCAGTCATCTGAGTGTTGCAGCTGGTGAGGAAGCCCTAGAGCTACCTGAGGAGGACTCAGCTGTGTCCTTATTTTCCCTAGGCAAAAACTTCAGTATGCTTTTAAATGCTAAAAACAGCAGGAGCCTTCACTTTCCCTTCAAGCTGTCCTAGGCTGGTGCCTTTAATAAACAGAAACCAAACCGTGGAGCTGGCCTCGCCGTTTCTCAATTCAGGCAGCTCCTAGTCCATTGCCAGGAGAACTTTCCTGCACCGTAGTGGTGGGACCAGCGCCAGCCACACCAAGGAGCTGAGCCTCAGTGTCTGCTCCACTGGCCTCATCTCCTCTTTCCCTTAAAAAGACCTTTTTTTGCCTTACACCCTTTGGTTAGAGCAGCGGGGGATGCCGGGGACCTAATCCTGTGTGGCATATTTAGTAGATCCAGCAACAGATGCTTAGTGTCAATGAACAAGACACTGTGTATTGAAGATTTGGATTTTGTTTCCCTTACAGTCACAGGATGCGTTTTCAGATTATACTTGAGTTTCTTACTGTGCAATTATTTATTTCATTTCCAAGTAATACAGGGAAATTATACTCTTAAATTTGTTGGGACCCATATTAATGAATTTGGGCAAACATATTTCTCTTTTTGGGGGGGCTGGGTTTTTGTTGTTTAATTCCTTCTGAGCATTTCACTTTACAAATGTGGCAGAAATAGAAATCCCATGTCTGCTTAACTTTTTCTATTTAAAACCAATTCTAATTTGCAGGTCGACTGTCTATTCAGCGTCTAGTTTTGGTAGATATTGTGGCACCGGAACCTCATTTTCTGTCTTGTGAAAAGCAACAAACTGATAGTAATATCAACTTTCCTTCATATTTACTATTCACAAGATATGTCCCCCTAGCACCAATCCAGCACTTGTTTGTTTAACCTACAATTTTCAGAGAGCCCTTCAAACCCCTGACCCCACGCAACCCAGTCCTTTTCTCCAAAATAAAACCATATGATGGGATTTATTTTTTTTTTAGAGGGGAGTGAGGGGGAAAGCTGCCGAGTTTCTAATGATAATGTATGTAAATCTTATGACAGTTTCTTTCCCATCACAGTTTTATAAAATAGGAAATGAATTCTGTGTTGTTCTTGACAAATGGAAAATGGATTTAGCTTCCACATTTTGCATATTTATTCACTAGATGTGATATGCTGAAAAGAACAGGCCTGCCCGTTAATGGGTGGGCTATAGAGTTGAATATTAAAGTCGCTAATTAAATGCTGATTTCCCCCATACACCTCCTTTCCCCTCTCCTTCACAGTGCATCTGACTCAGTGTTGAGAGGTTGACAGATTTTCTTTTCATCCTGCTTGAGATTTGAGATGAAATCCTCACGTCCTTTAAGCAAAAAAACCCGCATTAGTCTCAGCAGAGCTGAGGTGCCCGGGGAGCCCTCTCGGGTCTTGCTGTAGCCTCCCCTGTTCCCAAGCATCTCTTCATCTTCTTGATGCTCCTCGGGCCTTGTTTCACTTAGCTTTGCTTTGTGAAGGCCTGTGATCCCGTAATGGTATATGGAATTTCAGGAGGAATTCTAGGTGCCAGATGTTTGCAAAACTCTGATATCGCCCCGCAATGTGTCTGCCCAGGGAGACGTGTGTGGGGCAAAGGGAGGTGCCCGACCCCCCAGAGAGTTGCAGCTGGCCTCAAACCTCTCCATCCTGCTGAAGGATTAAAGCCAAACGCTGAATTGCAGGGAAAGATTGCGCCGCTCTTGCCGATTCATAAGCCATCTCCTAGGCTCTTGTAAAGACGTGCTTGCTTAACTGCTAACTTGGTTGTGCCAGTACTAGTTGTGTGTGGTGAAGAAACTAAAAGCAAAATAACAAAATAACAGCACATATGTTCCCTCACTTCTTTAAGTGACAGATTTCAAGGGGTCTAAAGTCACTATTTAACTTGTTAGAGCGTTTTCAGGGGTGGAAGCATGACCATCACAGAAGTGTTGTCGTAGCACGTGTCTTCAGGTGGTTCACTAACACAGTTGTTCACCTGTGACTGTAACTTGCAGCCCAGTCCATCGAGCAGCGGCTGATGAAGATCGATCACACGGCCATCCACCCGCACTTACTCGACATGAAGATCGGCCAAGGGAAATATGAACAAGGATTTTTCCCCAAGTTACAATCAGATGTCTTGGCAACGGGACCCACCAATAACAAGTAAGCGCAGGTTTTATTTTCTAGGCTTGAAAGCAAGTTTCTCCTGTAAAAGATTCACATCATTGGACCAAAGTCCTAATTTGGGATGTGTTCTGACCTGTCTAATGAACTTTAGCAACTTGTTCCATTTCTGGTTTGCATGGACTGTGATTTTTGAAGTTGTAGCCATGGTTTGGATTATGTTAGAAAGCGTTACCTCTGGTTTTGGGAAGATATCTCAGTACTGGTTTCTACTGACTGGTAAGTACTGTGTCTTCTCATACAAATTTTTAGTTTTATCATTGCTGTAATAAATTGAAAATTCATTTCTTTTCTGTTATGCACTGAATAGTATGATTTGCAAACCTGAGCCAAAATTCAGGTTCTGAAAGAAATTTTGGTATTGAAAGCACCGCACCACTGTGCAGAATGAAACTTATGCCTGCTCAGTTCCTCTCTTTTCTTTAGCTGTTATTACACAACCAAAAGATTTTTATAGCTCTCTTTCAGTTTCTGCATTGAAATAACCCAGAAGAATATCTTGGTGAGGGGGGAAAGTGTGTGGTTCTGTACCTGGGTTTCTCTTCTGAGTCTGATGAGGTTCTGTAGTGCACTATGATATGAAGGTACTGTTAGCTGTGGAATTGAGCGTGTCGTTACATGGTTAATTTACCTAATGTAAAATGAGAACCTAGAATACTGATACACTTTAAATTTATACAGTTCTAATATAAAGGAAGTGCTATAAATTACTTTTTTTCTTTCTTTCCTCAAAACCTGAGAGTTTTCTCCCCCTTCAAAAATGAAAGATTTTTGCATCAATGATTACTACTTCATGAAATTATTAGCCAAAGCCCTCGCTTCCAGTTTCTGTGGTAGGTCAAAATGTGGGAGCACAGATAAATGTGAGAGGTCCAAAAGCTCGGCTTGTCCAAATGTTAAAGCTTGCTCTTGTTTTAGACACGTGCATGCACACACGCTGCTCTGAGCTCCTCTGTGAGGTGCCCACTCGATTCTATTTATACACCTTTTGTGCACCCTGGTGCTAGCTCATCCCTTTTTAATAACCTGCTAGGAATGAGACTTGCAAACGATAAAATAAGATATCCTTAAGCACTGAATGTTTAAAGAATTGCAGTTTTTTAAAAGAAATTTAAAAAAATCCACAAAACCAACCAAAAGGAGGAACGTGTATTTCGAAGTTCCTTTGTTTGCAGTTGTCATGTAAACCAAGACAAAAGTTTACAGGTGATGCTTCCTTGAGGAATGGAGGATTTCTTTCCCTTGTGGGATGCTGTGTTTAGCAGTCTGCCTCTTATCCTTATGGTGGGTTTCAGTTTAATGGTGCGAGCGTGCCCAGCCTGCTCAAAGTTACTTATAGCTTCTGGCTCTACTGCAGAATCTTAGTGAATCTGTGAATAAGCATCAAATTAAAAATAGTTTTCCTTCTGCCTTTTATGATGCTTCTGTGAGATTGGTACCTATTCTAAAATACGACTTTAACTCCTTGAGTGCTAATTTTGATTTAGATAGCTGGTTTTGGTCTTCAAATTGCAGCACGTTTCATAATTTGTAAGTACCAAAATCCCATTGCTTACTGCAAAGCAGTGTCAAAGTGACAAATGTTTGGAATTCCTCCAGTTGTATATTGCCAAACACGTTTGTAATTGGAAAATCTCAAGACCATCTGTTTATATCTTTCTGCTTCCTGGCTTTTTATATGAGCAACCGAGCGGACTCTCTTATTTAAGACACGAAATTCTGCTGAATTTACACCCCCGTATATAACAGATCGTCTTTTCATGCTCTCTGCAAATACAGCGTAATTCTTTTGACCACAAAATCAATTGAAGTATTGCCTTCCATTAATTTCAATTTCCCAGTATATGCTTCTTGGAGGTATGTTCTACTTGCATATCTTTGCGTGTGGGGATAGGGGAAGAGAACATTTCTGCTCCGTTCCCCGGCACTTCAGATGCAGCTATTGTGTGTTCATGAAGTTAACGCAAAGGGTCTTGCTATGTAGACGAGAATTATTTTTCCAGACTCCAGTTTTACATAGAAAATTTTGTCTTGAGTGTTGTAAGGAAGTATATTTGCAGGGGAAAAAAAAAATCATTTCCATGCTCCGGTTGATTGTTGTTGGACGGTAGCAAATAAACCAATTCAGAGCTGTTTTAATGAAAACCTGCCCTCCCTGGCCAGCAATCAGATTTTTATTGCTTCCCTTTCTGGGCTGATTAAGTAACAAAGATATAACCAGGAGGAGCTCATAACATTATCTAGCTATTCCCTTCCTGTAGTGAGGCAGAGCACTGAAGAGACCTCTGTCAGTTCCTGGGCTGTTAGATCTCTTATGAGGAGAGGCTGAGGGAGCTGGGACTGTTCTGCTTTGAGAAAAGGAGGCTGAGGGGAGACCTTACCCCTCTCTAAAATTACCTGAAAGGAGGCTGTAGAGAGGTGGGCGTCGGTCTCTTCTCTCGAGTCACAGGCGACAAGACTAGAGGAAACAGCCTCAAGTTGCACCAGGGGAGGTTCAGGTTGGATATTAGGAAAAATTTTTACACGGAAAGGGTTATTAAGCCTTGGAATGGGCTGCCCTGGGAAGTGGTTGAGGCACCATCCCTGGAGGTATTTAAAAGACAGGTTGACATAGTGCTTAGAGACATGGTTTACTAATGTGGGGGTTTATTTGTTTGGTTTTTTTTTTTATCAGTTAGGCTGCTGGTTGGACTAGATGATCTTAAAGGTCCCTTCCAACCTAGACGATTCTATGATTCTATGTAAAATATATCTAAATCAGAAATACAATGCAAAGACCGAGCACTTTTAGTGTGTTTAGTCCTACATCCTATATGTAATCCTGGAAAACCAAGCAGAAATTGTGTTTGGAAGAGGAGGTGTCTGGCTCTTGCTTGCTGGGTGTTGGAGAGCAGGGCTGGGGGACAGGGGGAGAGTTGACGGTCACATTGGATCACTTCCACCTAAACGCAGCCGGAAACGAATGCTGATCACATTAGCATGTGTAAGTGTTAAAACACCAAAGTCTGTCATGGAAGAGAAGTCTAATAAGGTTTCATCTGTCAGCCCGTGGCCGTGCTAGGCAGCATGCTTTGTCCCACTTCTGTCACTCTCCTGCCTCCTCTCGCTCTCCCCCCCAAGGTGTCCTCTAAAAGAACTGGACAAGGGCAGTGAATTTCTGCTTCTCTGGCCCCAGCCAGGGTCACACTTTTTGCTGCTTTCTCTCTCTGCTTGGTCATTTGTGGGTTGGGAGAGCCTCCTTTTATGTTTGCTCCTATTCTGGTCAGGCAGGTGCATGCGTGGTGGCGTTAGGACTTGCTCTTCCCTTGTGGAGGTAAGGAAACATTGGCTTCTTCAGTTAAGCAAGAACTTCACTGAAAATAACTCCAGACTGTTCTTTACTGAAAAGAAATATAAAGCTTAAAAACAAACAAATGAAAAAAAGACCAAACAACAAAAAGCCCAAACAAACAAGGAAATTCCTGCCCCAAACCCCCAGCTCCATAAAACTGGAGAATAGGCTCCCAGGTATACAGTTTCCCTAATCTCCTTTTTGACCAAAACTGCCAGAACATGGAAAGACATTAACTGCAGAATATGCAAATCTAAACTTAAGCAAAAGATGACAGCTACTGTATCCAAATTTTTCTAGAAATTAAAAGAAACAATATTTTTTTTCTGTAAAGAAAAGAGCAATTCATCCTAGCTAACAGCAGTTAAAAAAAACCAAACAACCAACCAACCACAAAACAAACAAAGAAACCCAACCAGCTCTGTCCTCTGTCCCATCGGGCAGCAGTGTCCCACTTGAGGGACTCCCTCTGCACTCATCGCCTTCGATACATCCCCCACATCATGGGAAAACCTCATGAACCTACAGAGAGCAGCTGCAGCTTCCTCTGGGTACAAAACTGGCCCGGCCGCACTGCTGTAACCTTCTAGAGCAGTGCCTTCTGCAGATGTCCTCCTAGAAAGTGTCCCAGGAGAAAACAGGCAGCAGCCCCTTAGGCAGTTTGTCTATTATCTGGAAATGAATAGCCATTTCCGGAGTCTTCCTTTCCTTTTTTCAAACCCCAGCCCCACACTGTGGTTTCTACACATTCCCCTCTTCCTTCCCCCTGCGTGTATTTTTTGCCCGGCTTTTAATATTGTAGCTGGGACTCCTCTGGCTGATGCATCTGCAATGATCCAGGAAAGTAATTTGAATGACAAAAAGCCAAGCTACATAAACACTTCATGGTTTTTGATTAGCTAATTGTTAAATTAGGGTGAATATGCTTACAGTGCAAAATTAAAACAATGAAACAAGCTGTGCTTTCAATCTAATTGATTACCTTGTAACTTAATTTGTACTCAGAAGCTTGATAAATGAGATTAAATATTGCAGAGGAAAACACTGATTGCACACCAAGCATGGGAATGTATTTACATTCTGGCATTTTGCAGTGAGTGCCTGCAAAGAGGAACTGAACTGATATTTTTTTTTCTTAATTTCTTCTGGTTTTCAGAGGAAGGTTTTGCTTTGTTACACATTTACAAAATGGATCAATTATTCTTTTTTGACTTTCTCTATGTTTAGCCCTGTTTTTTTTTTCCCCCCACCTTCTTTATCTGAGCCTCGCTTTCCTCCTCGCTTCCTCCCCTGACCAGCCTGTTTCCTCTTTCTTGCCCTGGCCACTTTTCTCTCCTGAGCCCTCTCGCTTATATCCCGGCTTCCTGTGAGCTTCGAGCATGTGTCTGTCCTCTGTGTCCTACCTGACCTGCAGCAATCCCTAAAGGAGGGTACAGTCCAAGTCTTCAAGCACAGATCCTGCTATACTTAGCCAAAGCCTGAGGTTTGGAGGCCAAGTGATGTGTTGCCCTTACCCATAAAGCAGATTTCAACAGTATTTGCTTGCTTTCTCCAGGCGTTTGTTCCCTTCCTGTGTTTTGTTGACCTCATCACTGTGTCAGTATTTATTTGTAACAATCATGCATGGGGAGCGCACAAAATTGCTTCATTTTTGAGCTCCAGTTTACGGCACGATCTGCGTGGGCACTGTCCTGTGACCTCTATTGCCAAACCCTCTTTTCAAGTTGTGAATTGCCTGAGGTTTATCTCCCTGCTGCTCTGGTTCTCCTCATTTTTAAATAGAGCTGCTGTTTGCTTATTCACTGACATTAACACCAGTTAACGTTTTAAAAGAAAATATGATTTATATAATGCAAAGCGGTGGCTGAACTCTATACAATGATAGAATTCATTCTGGTTTTAACTAAGTTATTTTTTGTATGGGAAATGGTCTGTCTCTTGGGCTGAGTGCTTCATATTATATATATATGCGCTTTTTTTACCTCCCTATCTGTTGGGTACTGTTTTAAGGCTGCTTGTCTTCAGTGAAGCTATTTTTGTTTTAATCAAGACAAACACCTGCATTTTCAAGTAGTATAGAGTAGCAGCTCTGCAGTGCATCCAAATGAGCAAGAAATCACAGAATCACTGAATGATATGGGGTTGGAAGGGACCTCTGGAGATCATCTAGTCCAACCCCCCTGACAAAGCAGGTCCACCTAGAGCAGGTTGCACAGGAACGTGTCCAGGTGGGTTTGGAATGTCTCTGGAGAAGGAGACTCCACCACCTCTCTGGGCAGCCTGTTCCAGTAACTTCTTACATTCAAGTTTGTGCCCATTTCCTCGTCCTGTCACTGGGCACCACTGAAAAAAAGACCAACCCCTTCCTCTTGACATCCACGCTTTAAGTATTTATAGGTGTTGATCAGATCCCCCCTCAGCCTTCTCCTCTCCAGACTAAAAAGACCCAAGTCCCTCAGCCTTTCCTCATAAGAGAGATGCTCCAGGCCCCTAATCATCTTTGTAGCCCTCTGCTGTACCCTCTCCAGCAGTTCCCTGTCCTTCTTGAACTGGGGAGCCCAAAACTGGACATAGTGCTTCAGTGCCCCTCACCAGGGCAGAGTAGAGGGGGAGGATGACCTCCCTTGACCTGCTGGTCACACTCTTCCTTATGCACCATAGGATACCATTGGCCTTCTTGGCCACAAGGGCACATTGCTGGCTCTTGGCCATCCTGTTGTCCACCAGCACTCCCAGGTCTCTTTCCTCAGATGAGGAATGAGTCAGCAATGAGCCATCCACATCTAATGCTGATGTTATTGAAATTTTGCAAGTAGTAAAAGCTCCCCTTTTACGTATTAAAATCTGACACAAGCAGTTACTATACATTAGGTAACCTAATATAGCAAAGCGCTGACAGGTGGAATGAAAATATTAACCACTTGTGTTCAAATACATTCATTTTCAGGATTAAAGTGTGTCTGACAAGCTGTGTGTAGAAATGGTTTCTGAAATAGAAGCTATGTGCTGCGGGGACTTGGAACCTGATGGGAGAGTCTCTGGAGCACTGGTCCTCTGCTCGACTGGTGGAAGGTGGCAAAAGGGCAATTAACTTCTTGCGGTTAATCTATCATTTTAAAATAGCTGTGCGGAATTAAAAGTTCACAAGGACAAAGGTGTATTGAATCCTTTTATCCTCTATTCCATTTACTCTCCCCTGAACAGCAGGTGTGTTGCGTGGTGGGGCTTGTTGTGTGTTGAGGTGTGTTGAGTGTAGAGACATGTTCAGGTGCGTTGTGTGTTCAGGTGTGTTGCGTGTAGAGGCATGTTGTGTGATGTGTATAGAGACGTGTTGTAGTGTGTTTTGTGTTGATGTGTGTACAGACATGTTGGGAGCAGAGATGTGTTGAGGCATATCACGGCGTGTTGAGACATGTCACGGCGTGTTGACGTGTATTGAGGCATATTGAGGCATGTTGCATGAGGCGTGTTGATGAGTGTTGTAGCATCTTGTGTCTTGGGGGTGTGTTGAGGCATGTTCCGTGATGAGGCGTGTTGAGGCTTGTTGAGGTGTGTTGCATGTTGAGTTTGGACACTGTTTGGTCAGGGCTTACAGGGTGATGCCGGCCAATTGCTACCGCAGTTCCTTGCAGAGGATGGCGGTTGTGGGTACCACCCTTTTAGATCAGTTTTGTTCATATAACGTGACGAGACAGCCTGTCAGTGCAAGACCACTCTCTGCAAGGCATTTTGCTTGTTTTTGTCCACCCGATTAGCAGTTTAAAAGCTTTCCTCTTCAAGCTCAACAGCAGAGATGGACAAGGTCCTTTCCTCTCTGTCTGAGCCTTCGTCCTCCTTACGGTGGAGCAGTGTGTGCAGAGCAGATTGCCAGTGCAGAACCCCTTCCCCTGTCAGCCCATCCGTGATCAGGTGGAGCTTGGTTTCCACCTTCCTTTTAGTTTGGTCGGTCTGACGTGTTTTTGACTTGGAATTTCTGTGTCAAACTGCTCCTGAAGCCGAGCAGATCACCTGTGCTGTCTGCGTGTATGTAGCGTGTGCAGGCTGCATACGTGCTTTCAGGGGGGTTGCTGGGGGCATAGTGCACCTCTGTGCTAATTTGTGAATACAGAAACACGGTCAGATAACTCCTTCCATGGAATTACAGAGGGAAAGGGGGTATTGTCATGATTTGCAGACCTAAAGAGTAGTCTGCCTCAGGAGTTGATCTATAAGAGGAGATTTAAGTTCTATCTATAGACAAGTGCATTTTCTTCCTTCCTTCTTTTGCTCTTTGTTATCACTGTAAATAGATTGTAAATTACGCCAGTGATTTTCATGGTGTTGGCAATACTGGTTATAATCAGTCTGTGAACGAAGTTGTCTTCTGGATGCCTCTCTTGTGTTCTTGTTCTCTAGGAGAAATACTGCTGTATATATCCCAGCCATTAAACCCACGTCTGGTTTGGGCAGGCGTAATTTATTCATTTCTCTGTGGAGTTTTAGAAAGAGGGACAGAAATTACGCGTCACAGGTTAAGGGACATCTTTTCCAAATGTCACCCTTACACTTCCTCCAACCTCTACAAACCTATTCCTATGTTTGCTGGGTCTGATTTGATACTAACCAATACTGATTTCACTGTCTTCATGTTAAAAAGGCCTTAGTTGGAGGTGTCATCGTTGCATTTTTCTGTATGGAACAGAGCAGTTTTCCCTGGTCCCTCCTCTGAGTTATCGCTGCTTTTTTGCAGTCCCTGGAGGTGAAGAGCGTTCATCTTTGGACGTAGGAGTTAGATATGGGTAGACTACTGAAATGAGCCTTTTTCTCCCTTTTCTCTATGGGCAGCTTGTCCCTGGGGCTCTCCACATCACAGCACCCGAGCTGTGGCTGCTTCGTCCCCAGACACTTGGCGCTTGTAGCGATGCCTCTGCCGTGAGGAATAAATGAAATATGCCAGTAGTTCGTGTCCACGTCTCTACAGGCAAAAAATAAAGGGGAAGAAAAGCCTTTTTTGGGTCAAGAAGTATTCAGGGAGCATCTAGGCTGGGTGACAGTGCTGTGTGTGCTCCCAGGTGCCAGGGCTCGTCCTTCCAAGGCAGGGATCAGCCAGGAGGGCATTGTGTCCTCTGGGATCTGCTTCACAAGGACGTGAGGAAGGGTGGTTTAGCTAAAAATCCCAAGAGTAAGGGCTGGAAAGAAGCAGGCACGTGCCTGTGTGAGTACAGCTTTCCTCACTGCTTCGGCAGCGCCAGGGCTGAGGTGTGAACAAGGCAGCAGCTGATGGCAGGGTCAGGAGAGGCAACCGGTTGCCAACCCAAGGGGAGGTGGTGTGGCCACTGGGGAGGGCTTTTAACCCCCTCTTGGAATTGCTTGGTGTGACCAAAGGGAGAGGAGGAGTAATTTGAAATGTGATCTCTGCTGTTGGGGGGGTGGTATTGCAATACTGATGCGTTATTTTGGGAAAATTCTGTGTGGCCCAGTAAAGAAAAAGCTTTAAAAGATTTATCTGCCTAATCCTGCTTATCTGCTGTAAGATCTTCACAAAATCTCCCGGAGAGATTCAGAGCAGCATCCAAAAGCACAGAACTCCCCGGCAGCTCCTCTTCCCTGGCTTAGAGGCTGGGAAAGAGGGAGCGTGGCAGCTCCCTGCATTTGTAATTCCTCCAGCTGATGAGCAGCAGTCTTTTTTCATAAGCAGCCAATGATCATTACGTTTGCATGCTGAAAATGTTCAAATAGTTCTGATTAATAATCTGGAGAATGATCCGTGGCTTCTCCCAGATGGAGTACAGGGCTGGAATTAACTGAAAATGGTTTAATGATGGTGTATTACTGGTAATTATTCTGTGGCTTTCATTCTGCTTTCACCTTCGGTGAAACGTGTTCCCTCAAAGGATGCTCGGAGGAATTCTTAAATCCTTTAGTAACTACAGAAATACAGGTGGAGAGGGTTCAAAGCTTTGTCTAGAATTCAGAAAACAGCATACAAATTAGAGCAGAAAAATATGATAAGGATAATAATTGATCTATAACTTACGTTTCTAATATATTATTGGCATTCTATCGTGTGAAATGTCAGCATGGTACTAACTTGCAATATATAGAAGGCCTCCAGAGCCAGGTAACTCAAGTCACTTTTGCATCTGCTGTCTTCTGTTTGAGGGGGTGTTTTTTCTGCTGCATTTCTACTTGTTGAGATTATTAAAATGTAGCGTTTTATTTCCCCCTCTCAGTCATCTCATGAGGCGTTGGATGTTGTTTCTGAAAAAAGAAAGTGGTGACTTATTAAACTCATGGGCTGTATATTTTTAAGACTTCTGAGGAGGTGCAAAGACACTTATGTCAGTAATGTATTCCTCTGAGAAGGTAACAGCATTTGCTGTGCAGACACCTATTGGGCTGTTTTGTTTAGTTACTAGAGACTTGAGGCTACATTGCTTTAAAAATAAATTTCTTGTGATATGGGATGGCAAGGTGCTGAACCATAGCTGCATGCAGACCCAGATGTTTATTTCTTCCTTCGTACTTGTTTTCTTGACATTTTTTGAGAGGTAGGAAGGGACTTCAATTTGACCATAAAAATATGATCAACCCTTTTTACCTGTGTGATTAGCCAAAATTTGGTCTTTGGTTGCCTCACTGGAGGAATTGGTGAAAATAGGTACATGTACACAAAGTCTTCCTGTCTGGAAACAGAAGGGTTTGGTTACCAGGGGTCACATCCCTGCACTTATCTTGTGTCAGGTTCCCCTCCCTGCGCATCCCAGATGGCTGGTTGGACATGTCGGGACCCAAGTCCAGCCCTCAGCAAGGGTTTCCACCTCCAGGCATGCCTCTGCCTACATGTCACCAAGCTGAAACTCCTTGCCCAAACAGCTCAGATCCCAGATCCTGTTAGGGTGCTCCTGTTTGGGGTGCACACAGAAATAGATGGGTTTGGGATCTGGAGACTGCTGTCCTCTCCAATACCACCTGAGTGGAAGGACTCGCCAAGCACACACTTTTGTCTTTGATGTGGGCATCTCTAGGTTTTCCTCTGGGTAGGTCTATCAAAGGCAGAGAATCACAGGACCTCTGTCCTGCCTGCCTACAGCTCCTGTAGAAAAAGCCATCTCACAGCAGTTGTTCTGATGTGGTGCCTGGCATGGACACTTCAGTCTGGAGTAGAGGGGCCAGGATGGAGACAGGTTTTGGAGGGTCCCTTTGACTCAAGTGCTGAGTTCAGGGAGAGAGGGCTCTTGTTTTCTTGGTGGGTTTTTTCTTTTTCTTTGTTTTTTTTCCTTACAGATTTAGGTTATCCCATCAAATTCTGCCAGGCTGTTTCCTCCCATAGATAGAGCCTTATTCATACATCCCACCAGGCAGCAGAGCTGGAGCACTGCCCTGGGCAGGCTTTGTGTTCTGCTTCGCCTTGGTTTTGCTCTTTAACTTCTGAGTGCAGGAGAGAGACTGAACAGGTGACTTCATCAAGTGACTGAAAGGCTATAAAATTAAAGGCTTTTTTTTCAGTGTATTTGCAAGATATTTTTAATTTTAATAAACACAACCACAGCAATTAAGTAATATCATTCTGAAGATGTAGCCTTCATGTGCATTAAGATGCTTATTTTTAATGCTTGATAGGTTGCTCTATACAGTGTTATTTCTGCTTTTTTTTTAGAAATAATTTATTAACTTATTTATTCTCTGCACGAGGTGAGCAGTTTGGTTTTCAAGGCTTTGACAGAAGGCTATGGTATTATTAGAAACCCTACAATCAGACGAAAATTCCTCAGGACAGAGTTGTCTTGTTCTGTGTTTTGGTAGAGTATCTGGACTAAAGGAGCTTGGACACTTGGGAGTTTTAGGTTGGGAGCTTTAAGGTTGCTCAGTTTCAAACCTGGTTACCAAACAGCTGCTTTCAGACAACAACTTCAGGTGAGGAAAAGAATCAACTGGACATAAATCAGCATTTAGCAAAGAATGTAGGCTTTCTGTGGTATTTAGGAACCCAATGCAAAAAGAAAGATATGGTGAAGATAGCAACGTGATTAATTCCAGGAAGTCAATATTGTTTATAACCTTTAGACATAGGTTCACATAATATCACAGTAGTTCTTATTGCAATGGCAAGGTTCTCTGAGATAATTCCTGGAAGCACCACAGGAAGTGGAGAAAGGAGAAGTACCACCTCTCACAAAAGAGGAAACTTTCAAAAGTTGTTACTTACTTAAAATACATCATTGTATTTTGTTTGTTTGTACAGACACCATTTTTACCAAACTTTACTGCAAATGCAGTACTTTACTTTACTTTACTGCAAATGCAGTAAAACCAGTGTTGTTGGGTAACCAAGTAAAAGGATTTTCCTGGTGGTGGCATCAGCAATCTGCAATTTGGGTGACACAGAAGGTCTCACTGGAGACCCTGGCAGGCAGTGGAGCTTTCATCCCTTGGGTGCGTGCTGGCCTGTCACCCACCAGGCAGTTTCCCACCAGGCACCAGCAACACCCAAGTTTGTCCTTTTGCTTCTCCTGCTGCTGTCGGATGTCCCAACCTGTCGGATGTCCTCTGGCTCCCAACCCTCCCAATATTTTCCGCTCACGTGTACCTTCCCTCTCTCTGACTTTCCAGCCGCTGGGCCAGTCGCAGCACCACCACGCAGCGGAGGAAGGACCGCCTGCGGCAGCACTCGGAGCACATCGGGCTGGACAACGATTTGAGGGAGGTAGGTGGCATCACCTGTGGGGGGCACGAGCTGCTGATCCAGGAGATGCAATTTGGAGAAATGATGTGTCGCTACTCCAGGCAGTTTTGTTGCTACCGTAGGGTTTTTGGAGGTTCCTGAAGCCATTTTGTTTAGATACTGCTTATCACGGATGCCTGTGTGTGTTGTACAACTTCACGCAAGAGAAATGAAATGCTTTCATTATTTTGGAATAAGGTAAGCTCTTTGTCATCAGGCAAAGGGCTTATTTGCTGATACGGACCCCAGTTGTGTAACTGCGTGTGGAGAGCAGAGCCCTGGTGCCTGCCTGGGTGCAGCTGCTGAGCTCTGGCCAGGATGAAGGTCTCTGCAGGAGCCAAGTCCTTGAATAAATGTCAGCACTGCAGAGACAAATGCAACAGGACTTTTTTTAAAGGACTTTCTTCTCTCTCTCTTACATAGATTCCTGACATGACTAAGCCTATTTGAAAGGTTAAGACTTTGGGGGCTTTTTATGCCTAAAGCTTGGAAACTCCCATGCATCTTGTAAATGTCAGTCACAGACAGGCATTTCTTTCCCTTCTTTTCAGTTTCATGTCCTTCATTAAATATATTCTGCCATATTTTTCCACTGATGTCCATGTGCTTCTTTTGTTTGTCACTAGCAAAAATAGAACATTCATGCTGTTCTGTGGAAAATATTGCTGAATAATCTCAGCCAGCCCGGGCATTTGCACTCCAAAAGAACCTGAAAGGATGAGTGGCCTCTTGAACCTTCAAACCATGTTTCATGGAAACACAGCAAAACAGCACTTGGACATATTGGTTGCTATTTTTGCTAACATGGCTTTGCAACTATATTTTAAACATTGCCTTGTGTGTATATCTCAGCAGAGCCTTTTTAATGTATTTGTCATGTATTTATTTTCTTCTTTCTTTTTTTTTTTTTTTGGCTGTGGATCATATGCATGCTTCTTTTGCTTTTGTCTTTTCTTTCTTTCTGGCTATTCTGCCATTGGGGCATCTGCCTCCTCTTAGCCATCGGAGGAGCTTTTGCTTCATCAGAACTCAATGGCCTTCTGGGAGTGGGATCAGGGACCACCCCCTCCTGCACGGCCTCCTAAAAAATCCTTCTCTGAATGCTGCCTGGTATGTTTTAGTTTTTTTCTTGTTGAAAGCTGCTTTTGAGGTGGTGTTAGCCTGAGGAACCGCTGCCTTCACTGCGTCTCAAACCTCTCCCTATCTTGTAGACTATGAGCACATCCCTGTAGCGCTTGGAAGTGTGGTTATAATCGGAAAAGTAGCTGGAAATCTGCTCTAGGCTTCCACGCCAGCTCCCTGGCAAACATAGTGGCTCCAAGGCTGAAAGATAAGAATTTTGCTTTCTTTTCCTTTTTTCTCATGTCGCTCGCCTGGCAATTTAGCTTAGGGTGTCGAATCCAAAAAGCACTGCTTTTGACTGCTGGATCGTCACATCCCAGTGTGGAAGAGAGTGCTGGTGTGTGGATGCTGATGAACAGGCAGAGGGCAATCAATTGGATCTTACATCCCACCCTTATTCTTCTCTTGGACTTACAAGAGTTAATATGTTTTTATTTCAGTCTAATAACAAGACATACAATGAATAAAGTAAGGTTATCCATGATTTTTACTCTTCAGACTATAACCGCACTTTGCATTTTATTTATCCCTTTACATTTAAAAGGAAATATTAGATTTCCTAATTTATATATTCCCTGTATTACTTTTTCACTGTTTTCATTGCTAATTTTTGCACTGAGTTAGATGGAAGTCACTTGTGAGATTGCTTGCTGAACAACACGCTTCATCATCTGTGATTATTTTTATTTTATTTTTTATTCCCACATGTAGTTTTGCAATTATTTTTAAGTCTTTACAGTACCTAGCTGAGCACTTCTATTGAACACAACTTTCCATGACAGAACCCAACGTCCTTGTCTTGTCTATGGGACTGATGTTCAGTGGTTCATGTCCCAGTTTTGTACTGAAAAACTCCAAATGTGTCAGAAAAACTGTACTCCCCCATTACAAAAAAAAAAACAACAAGTGAGCAATTTCAATTAACTTCAATGTGTTTGGATTTTGCTACGGTCAAATAAATTATTTTCTCCCCAGATAGAAAGCTCTGAGACTGCAACAGCCACAGGGTCCTCTTAGTTCCCCAGAAAACCCAGCCACCAGCAGCACTAGGTCACTGTGGTCTGCTCCTCTTGGGGGAAGAGCAGTCATTGTCACATACTGTCCCCCAAAGAGGCAGCATCAGTGGGCTAAAGACATGCTATGGAAATGGGACATTCCCACACCAGGCTATGAGCACTGTGTTTCCAGACTGTTTTTATTTTGCAACATTCTATCATTTTACTCTTTATAACAAAAACTTGATAAATAATGCTTGGGCAACTTTTTTATAGGCTTCACATTTGCACACCTAAATATGGCCAAATTCGTAGCTTTGCTCGGCATGTAGCCCTCTCACTGATGTCAGGGGCAGATGACACTTTATTGATTGCTTTGGATTTTGGGATCCTAAATGTCAGTTTCATTTAAAGTGAGCTTCACTTGGAATTAAGAAGTTAAATGAGAACAAAATCAAGGCTGAATTTTTTTCCCGACATAAACTGTCTAGATGAAAAGTAATGGATTAAATCTTCCTCCTTCACTAAGTGTATTTCTTTCTCTTGTGATTTCTTTGCAAAGGATTTTTTCCATTCATGTACAGCCTGCAACAAATGAGACAAATGGCTTTAAAGGTTTTTAATTTTTTTTAAGTGAAAATCAAGTAACAATGGAAGGAAACTTGATATTTTGATTTTATTGCTGAAGGAAGGTATCACACTTTAATGCACTTGGTGTGACTAACTGTGTGCTAGTGGCTAACAACACAGTTCACTAGCTAACGTTGACTGTTTCAGTTCCACACAGGAAAATAGCTTGTTTTTTCTACTGTCAAAAGGTACCATTCCACTTCTCCAGCCCAAAACCTATGCATCGGACAAATCATGATGTTGTTCCTAGATTAACACTAGCTCATTCCTTTTCACCAGCATTTGCTTGCCTAGGATTAGGGTGAGGAGAAGCCCTCTGACTTGTAATATCTAAAATTATTCTGTTTATTTTTAGAAGTACATGCAGGAGGCGAGGAGTTTAGGAAAAAATTTAAGGCAGCCCAAACTCTCAGACCTCTCTCCAGCTGTGATCGCGCAGACCAACTGGAAATTTGTGGAAGGGTTACTGAAGGAATGTCGCATGAAGGTAGGTCCTACCTCTTCCCACTGCCTGCTCTCCCCTTGCTTGCACTGAACCTAAACAGCATCTGCAGATGGTGTCCTCAGATTCCTTCACAGCTGGAATGCTGTTGGTCCCTTGGTGTACCAGGCTGTTGCATGGTGGACATCTCTTTAGTGTTACATTTTTCAACTACTAGGAAAGAAAGGAAGGTATTATCCCTCTTCTGTTTATGCAGTCAAAGTTGGTGAAATGAGTGAAAATGACAGGAAGGAGAATCAGCATGATCAGACATCCGAGGGAGGATTTCCTTTAATTGTTGATATGTAAATGTAGCCTAAACATAACAGGCTGGAGACCCTCAGTCAACAAAGGAAGAGTTCAGCACATGCAACTGTTGTGGTGTTGCTCATGCCCAGCAAATGAAATTTCTGAATTTCTGAAATTTCTGAAAATGCAGTTTCTAATATTAAAGAAGCCTTTAGAACCGTAGCAATATAATTTCTTTGTGTCAGTTGCAGCCGGTGGTATACTGTATTACCTGAGTTTTAAACTTTAATAGCTGTAGCAAGAAGAAAAACAGATACTGAGTAAGACTGAAAATGTATCTAGCTCTGTACTCTGGTTTTGATACTGGTCGGTAATAGATCAACAGTAGGAATTAGGACAGCAAGTAAAAGGTATAGAAGTAAGACACTATGGAGCAATCATAGAAACTTTGTTTTTTATTATTCTTTTTAATTTGCGGTCTCTGTAAAGAGATTTGAAGTTTCTCTGGTCAGGCCATTAGTGAGGGTCTCTAGATTAAGCATGTTTAACTCAGCTATAAATTCTGTCCCTTGTTGGATAACATTCTTGAAAACCTTTGGGGATTTTTTTATTATTTTTTTTTTAAAGACTAAACGCATGTTGGTAGAGAAGATGGGTCATGAAGCAGTCGAACTGGGACATGGAGAAGCCAACATAACAGGTCTGGAGGAAAATACATTGATTGCTAGTCTCTGTGATCTGCTGGAAAGAATCTGGAGCCATGGTCTGCAGGTCAAGCAGGTTGGTAACTGGAAACTTGGGACTTTGAACGTACAGCACTCTAGGAAATACCGAATGCCATCTCTACCTTTTAAGTGGCTACTCAGTGGTGTCATTCCAACGTTAACTGGGGAGGTATCTTTGAGATCAGAGTCCCTGGATCATATCCTGTGAGGTCTTGGGGTTTTTCTATGGGATTGGTTTCCTTGTTTTTTGGGGTTGTTTTGAGAGGAATCTTTGGAAATTGCAATGATGTTTCAAATAGGTGTTTGGTTTCTTCTCTTTCGACCTCAGAAGGGAAACCCAGGGAGAGGCAAGAAATAAGAAATAAGGCAGGTGGTGTGACTGCTAGCCCAGTGTGATGATCCTCTCCTCTTCCTGAGGTCTCATGGCCCAAGAGAGGATTGATTCTCACTACCAAACATTTGGCCCTTATTTTGCCATGTTCACTGGCCTCTTTTCTGTTGCTAGATTTATTTAACAGATTTATTTAAAGCTACGTACTGCGTATTCAATTTTCAGGGGAAATCTGCTTTGTGGTCCCATTTACTTCAGTACCAGGAGAGGGAAGAGAAGCAAGAGCATAGTGCAGAGTCCCCAGGTGAGTACTTGGCAATTGACTCCATGAAGGTTCCACCACAGGGATGGGCCTGGGAGGAACAGTGCAGCCACACAAAACCCATGCAGGATTTTTTGTGTATTTGCTTGCTAATGTCACATTTACATTTTGAGGCCTTTCATAATCATTATGAAGATGCCTTGATGTCTGGAAAAAATAGATGGACATTGTTAGAGGCAAATGAACGTATTTGTTATCCCTGTCTGGAAAATCACTCGATGGCTGTTCTCTACCTTCATTCCCTTTTAACCAGCATTGAGTGAGGTGTGAGAAGCGGTGCTTCTACAAGAGGTGATTTCTGAAGGAGCTGCAAGTGTGGAGCTGTGACTAAGACAGTTGACACTTTTCTTTCAGTGAGCATAGTTTGTCTCCCAAATTCCAACATGGGATAACTTCATGTTCGATAAATCGTGATACTGCTGGATGGGCCAGTTCAGAAGTTGTGCAATCTCTATCTCAGTTTGTGCCTTGGTTTAGCCCTTTACAATCATTAAATTATTTCTGTGTTATGAGAGAGGTTGGTTTTCTGATGACCTTGAGATCTTCCTTCCCGCAAGCTGCTGCTGAGTATTGTAGTAGAAGTCTCTGAACTTTAGTGGGTCGTCTTCCAAGGACTCTCCCATCCTCCAAATCCTGCAGATGGGAACTTGTACGATCAGTCCTCGAAGACACATCTATGGATGAACTAGTCTTGCTCGTGAAAAGACTTTGTAATAAGCTTCAATGAGTAATGCAGTAAGCAATCTGGCTGGCAGGCACAAATTCCTGAGAGCACAATGTGTCACCACAAAGTGGTTTGATCAGAGTCGTGGAGTACAGAAATGTGTGGCATTCTTAGCATCAAATATGCTGCTGTAACTTAATTTTGTCTCTTCTTTCTCAGTTGTGAGCTTTTCATAAAAACATATTGCTAATAAAACTCATCACTGGAGAGATTTATGTTACTGAGTTCAGAGCTGGATTAAGGAAGGAGTAGGTCATTTATTAAGCATTTTTTTTCTGTCTGCTTCTACATTTCCAGGATAGAGTTAATGATACTGCACAGAAACATTGCAGTTACCAGACACTTAAGATTGTTTTCAGCCGTATATAAAACAAATGCATTGCAGACCATATTGTAATTTTATATTAACTTCATCTTTTTGTAGTTGCTGTTGGAACAGAAAGACGGAAGTCTGACACAGGAATTAGTCTGCCTACTTTGAGGGTTTCCTTGATACAAGATATGAGGTACAGTTTCCTAAAGCATTAATTATGGTTTTAATTGTGTAGCATAAGGTAAAGATTCTCAATGGCTTTGAGTTTACAAAGACAATGAAAAACACACAAGTTTTTCTGGGTTATTTGTTTTCTTAGGGGGGTTCTTCTAGCAATAAAGCCAACTTCTAGAAATAACAGCGGATATGTTGAATTCCTCGGTACTTGGAATTTTGTTTGTACCAAAAAAAAAAAAAAAGAAGCCACCAACAAACAAACCCCCCACAAAAAAAACCAAAAAATGACTGGTACTCTTTTTGTATGTTTTAATGTACTGACCAAGCAAGGACAATTGATAAACAAAGCAAAGGGCCATAAAAACCTGCTTGCAATGCCTGAGCAATATTCTTTCTTTTCAGTTGGCGCATTTTATGTCAAATAGTAATAAATCTACAAATTTAGAAATGTAATGAAACTTAGTATTTGGGTGAGTTTAAAGTTAGGATGTGAAGTAAGGGTAGGTGCTCTGTGGGAGACCACAGCCTGGCTCTGGAGAGCTTTTTAAGCAGTGTTGGCCGGGAAGCGGAAGGATTAGAGAGTAAGGAGAGGTGGATGATGATGTGCTGATGTGACAGCACCAGGCAGTTATTCTTCAGGGCATCTCCTTGACCAAGCCACTGCCAGGTCAGGTCATTCTTTTTGACACTTCGCTTCTCATGGCTAAGCATCATGGCGGGGTAAAAGTGCCATGAAAAGAGGGGAGGAGTAATGCAGTAATGCTCAGCTGTAGAGAGCAGGTAGCAATTGCTAGCAACTTATTGTGTGAGACAACATGAGCATTGTTTCTTGTAATACCATATCTTTCTGCCACATAAAAATGTGGCAAAAAACCGCACAGTAAAAATAAGATTAGTTGTAGTTAGATCACAAAAACATGATTGCGATGATGTGATTTTTACCATGTGTGTTATTACTGATATTTTTTTCAACGTGAGATCACACAGATTAGTCAGACTTTTCTGAAAGAAAATGACTGTACTTCCCACCTGCAGTGTGTAACCTTTTTGTTTGATGCTATGTAGTTTGAGTCTTGTGCTCTGATTTTGAAGAATACGCCGTCCCACACGAGGCTGACACAACACGCGAAAGAGGGAGAGAGAAAGTAACAGTGCAATTAGGAGTACAACACCAAGAGGTCATTTTGAACACGTGTCTGTCATTTCAGCATCCCTCTCATGGGACCTGGCAGCTATTTACTTAATTCAGGCCTGTGAGGCTGACGGGCATGTAGAGGGTCAGCCTGAGGGAAGGATGAAGGAGGATCTGGAGCGGAAACTGGCGTGCTGGGAGGGGATTGCTGACAGAGGTGGCCGGGTGGGCTCGCCGCTGCGTGCAGGCATTTCGTCTTCTGCGTTCTTCCACTTAAAGCCCAGCACAGATCTGAGCTCTCTTGATTGAATCAAAAGAGTGTTTCTGCTGATTTTTTGGAGGAAAAACGGCAGAAGCGGAACGCTACCTTTTGTAGTATCTTGGGTATTCGTGATTGTCCACAGACATGCCTGGTCATAGAAAATGCTGGGCAGATGGTGGGTTGAATTTTTCATCCCTAATCTCACGGCATGCTTTCTCCTGCTTGGAAGGAATGCTGCTTCGTATTTGTTTGCACACACAGATTTATGCTGAAGTTAGAAGGATGGGTAATTGTTAAATTGTCGGGGTTGTGATGCTAACTGAACTAATGGCTAGAGGATTAAGCATTGCCTTAAGCACAGCTTGTTTTTGATGGCTCATGCAAGGTTATGTAAACAACTTAAAAAGCAGGGCTGAATCACAGTCACGCTCTGAATGCGCAATGAGCCTGTGCTACAGGTAACATGGTGTGTCCTCTGCCCTCCTGCACGAAGCCAAGCATCTTAGATGTGGTACGGAAGATGCTCAACATGTTTATTTTGGTTCTCTGCACGGAGAGTCTCTGCACAAGTGTGTTTGGGGTATGCCTTTCAGCCCTTTTCCCGGGTGAGGATCCTCAGCATCTCTTCCAGCTCCCTAGCAGATTCCTGCTGCAGCCTGTCTCCTGCGTGGCCTCTCCCCTGGGGCACATCGCTGCGCGTCCAGCCGGACCAGCCAGCACCAAGGCAACTCCCCGAAACCTTTGGTCCAGCTGGGTTCAAGTTTTGGGTCCTTCCCCTTCGGGCAAGTTCTTCCTTGGTACCAGCACTTGCTTTCATGCCCGTGTCATGCCTCCTCTCCCGCAGGGAGCTTGCAGAGGAGGGTGTGAGCCCCTGGTCCCACAGCAGGGATGCTTCACCTGCTGCAGTCAAAAGCAGGGTTAGCAAAGACCTGCTACCGACACGGGACGAGCTGGTATGGCTCGTTTCTGACTGTGCTGGGATCAGGAGCAGTCACCATCCTCGGGGGCATGGCGATACTGAGCAGCTGTAACCTCTTCTCTCAGCAGGGCTATTTGCAGAGGATGTGTCTCGTCATACCCCAGGCTTACATTTGACGGGGAAAATGGATTTATTTTTTTTTAATACTGATGGGATTAAAAGCAAGTCCCAAACTAGGGAGTTGCACTGAAATTGCCGTTCAGTGCCCTGACAAGAAGGGTTTGCTGTGTGGTGGTGAGCATACAGTGCTTACACTTAGGTCACCAATAAAAATAGAGCTGTTCTGACTCTCACAACAGAGAATGAAATAAATTTGGGCTCCTGAATGCTCTATTCTGTTACACTCGGCTTTTGCTGACAATAAGACTGATTACTCAGTCTTTTTAATATTTCTGACAAGCTGCATGGTTGTAGATCCTTATTTTTCCCAAATGCACAATTAAATGCCAATCCGGTCTGAACCAGAAACAGGCAATGAAGAGGTATAGGGCATGCATGGAATAAGGTTGAGTCCATCTGTATTTGAATCTTCTCACAGTAAAATAACGTATTCCGCTCAGTGTTTCATATTAGATGTAATTCCAGCCGAGCACTGAGGGGGAAGGGGAGGGAGGGAGATGATAGTCTGTGCTTTGATCTTCCCATCTCAAAAGACTTGAAATGTCTGAGGAGGGTGTCTCAACACGATGTAGTCGAGTGTGGTGCACCTCCTGTTTCTCAAGGACTCCAGATCACGTGCACAGCTGTCTGGGCTGGAAGGTCTAGTGCTGGCGGCCACTCTCCAAGCCAGGAAGGCTTTTTCCAGTGCCAGGAGCAAGGCTCTGGGCAGTGATTCAGCTGGGAGGCATCGCTGCTGGCAGAAGGAGGCTCCTGAGTTTGCTTACAAAGGGCATATTACTTGTGTGTAATCATAATGTGCCCTCCTAGGTTTGTTTCACAGCTCACTGTGAGTTAGTACTTCTCACCTGGTCCATCAGAGAACTATCTATGCATCATTTCAGGAAACAGGAGGAAAGTTTCTTTTAAAAAAAAAATATTTTTTTTTTAAATAGTTTTAAGTAACCTAGATTTTTACCTAGAATAAGTAACCTAGATTACATTGGCAATCTACCACTACTCCTATTGATTGTTTCTTCCTGATGGTGCTTCAGATACACACGTGCAGCACAGAGCCGTGTGGTACAGACCCCTCAGCTTGGGTTACAAAGGTAACCCAAGGTAACCAGGGTTGTATTTTGGGAATTCAGGTTGGTTAGTCTGGTGGAGAACGGTGCTGCTGGGCAATGTCTGGTATCCACCTCGTTTGTTCAGAGGGAACAAGAGGGAACATGTATTTCTGGACAGCACTAAGTTACACGTTGCAAATTTGTCCTTTAAGTCCTGTCCTAGTCCTGTTAATTTGCAAGCTCTATAAACAAGAGAGTATTTTTCCTCAAATAATGCAGGGTCTAAATATAACGCAAAGCACACGCTTGGGTATAACAGATGGAGGAAAGCACGAGACAGTGAGACTGTACTAGTCACCATAAAAAGCATCAGTCACAGCATGACTTTGTTGGATTTTCTTTGGAGTAAATATTGCCACATTCCCTAACAAGCAGCAATGTACGGAGGGCCTTCAAGGAAGACACAGGACATGGAAAGTAAATCGCAACAGAGGGCAGTTCAGGCTCAGCTGATGATACTTGGAGTCTGCCACGGAGTTTTGGAGGCCTGAATTGCCCGTGCACTTAACATGCAAACTGCGTGAAAATTAAGAAATTGCAGCCTTTTCTTTCCCCTGCTGGAAACTGTTACTCATTTTTCTTGCTGGCTGGGGGGGGGGGTTTGGAAGCAGCTTCACCCTCCCATGGCAGTTCTCTTCCTCTTCTAAAGCTCCCTGCGCTCTGAAACTAGAGTTTCTAGCATTCTCCAAATTGAAATATGGGAAGTTTAAAAAAAGAAAAGCAAAACCGTAGAAGAAAGCCCCTGTGGAACGGTTCTGCTTTCCTACAGACCAAGCATATGGTGGAGGGCTGTTCAGATTATCACTTACACAAGGGCCTTACATCCCTGAAAATGTGATTCTGCTTGTGATTGCCTGTCACTGTTTTTCCCAACAACCCCCTTTTTCTTAGATTTCCTGTTGCTGCCGCCATCAAGGCGTTTGTGAGAGCCCTCGGCGGAGATTGTGGTTTGCAGAAACTCTGAAGATGTGTATTTATGTCTTCTGCCCTCACAGACATACCCGTTGGTGTCAGCAGCTTGAGGGAGTGACTGTGAGATAACCGGGTCTCACAAGGTCCCTGCTTTTTCTGAATGTTACCAGTGTCCATGAGGACATCGACCTCGGGCGATGCAGGGACGAACAGATCTACCTCTGCTCACCTTGGCCAAGCAAATGCCAGGCCACAGAGCAGCTGGTAGTGGCTGTAGTGTGTCCGGGTTTCAACCTGCCGTGTCTGGGAAGGGCTGCCCCATGTCTCTGGGTCAGCCTGGGGCTGCCGGGGGTCTCAGTGCCACGGGGCAGGTCTCTGCAGGGCCACGCTGGGGGGCTCTTTCTCTAGAATTGATGTCAGGAGACGTTTTCCAATTCAGCTGCTGCATCACACTGGATGTTGCCGCTGGAAGAATGTAGGATGTTTATGATTCATCTATTATTATTATTTTTTTTCCACCCGTTTCAGGCATGTTCAGAACATGAGCGAGAT